>JADRCH010000175.1:3661050-3722632 GCA_019843965.1 Rhynchomys soricoides
TATATATATATATATATATATATATATATATATATATATCAAGTACATTAAAAAATACAGTTTGACTGCACTGGAAATGGGCAAAGAGACCCCTTGTTTGTTATGTTGTTCTTATGTCAGTCAGGGACATAGCAGATGGCAGTTCTTTGCTCATCTTAGCTTGATGCCTGGCTTGGTGGCCAACACCATTTTATTCCTAGGACACATACAAATCAAATCAATTCAAATCCAGGCAGCAAAGCCTGTGAAGAGGAAGAGGAAGACGTGTAGAACACCACATCATCCACAGACCTGCCCTCTGAGCATGGCATAAGCTAGTCATAGACACCAGCTTGCTGCCACACCACGCAACATTAACAGAGGCTGTCACCCAGGGCCTGGCAGTCGTGTGGCTAGCCTGAAGTGGGAACAACCACAGTGTGGTGGACAGAAGAGATAAAAGAGAAGTGGAATAGCTTGAACGTTATGGAGAAAAATGGAACTAGAGACTAGAGATCAGAAAGGAATAGCTTGTTGAGAGTGGCCTGCCACCCAAGGCTATGGTCAGTTCCCAACCCAAGATGCTGTTTTGAACCATGTCTGGCTCCATGGCTATCTACACCATGGCAGGAGTAGGTGTGGATGTCCCAATGCCTGTGACTCATATTACCACAAAAGAACATGGGAACATCCGTGGTCAGGACAGTAGCCAGGTACCATGTGGATGTCCAGGGGCTGTCCAGAACTGGTCCCACCCCTTCCCAGTAGCAGCACTGAAGACTGGCCCTTGGGACAGCTACAGGTGAACCAGACATGAGAGTGCAAGCAAGGGAGAACTAGTCATACCCTGCCACTGTGAGGTGGCATGGGTACAAGGGTGATGTCCACCTTGCCCCTCACCTCCTGTGGCAGTCAGAAGAGCTGGTGAGCTGTCCCTGCAACTTGCTGTCTGTAAAACTCAGGAGAGCTGGCATTGCACTTTGCCTGCACAGCACAGTAGAGCTGCCTGGTGGAGGAAGTGAAGGTGAGCCAACCCCAAGGGCTGTTTGCTCTTCAGACTATTCAAGAGATCTGGACCTGGTGAAATGAGAGCAGGAAAGCTATCCCTGTCCTTGCACTACTTGGGGGGCCCTGCACTTCAATTGGGCAACATAGGGAAGGTGACCCTGATGGCAAATGCAAAGGTGAGCCAGACCCAAGGTTATGATATAGGAAGAACTGGCCCAATGCTTGGAAGGCTGCAGCACTTGAGAAAATGGTCCTGGCACTTTGAATGGACAACACTGTGGAGCTGGCTCTGGAGGCATGACTGCAGGTAACCCTGCTCCTAAAGTAGAAAAGCAGGAGAACTGACCAGGCCTCCTGCCAACGGTGCCATTGGGTGGTCTACCTGGAGCAGTCTCAGAGAGCTTTCCTAGTGGTGAGAATAAAGGAGAGCTGGCATGCTGACCAACTCAGATACCACCCAGGCCCAGGTCTGGGGCTCTAAATTAGCCCCTCTAAAATCTATATTATCAGAGAACAATCAGGACACATGAATGGACCAGTTCTGCTGATCAAAACCTATAGGATCTCTATGACACAGGGGAACAACAGGATTATGAGTAGGAGTCCTAACCAGACTCAGTTCAAGTGTAGATGTGTGGACAGAGGGGTTATACTGTGGGGGTACACTGTGACATACTACAGCTTCCTCAATGACACATTTTTACTATGCTCTGTGTGTGTGTGTGTGTGAGTGTGTGCATGTGTGTGTGTGTGTGTGTGTGTCTGTGTGTGTACATTTTATTTGGGGAGGGGAGGTTGCAAGAGTGGAGGGCAAATATGAGGTGTTGAGATGAGTGGGACTGAGGTGCATGATATGAAACTCACAGAGCATCAATATCAGTAAAAAGTTAAAAAAATAAAATATTAAAAACTAACAAATAAAAATTTAATTTGAAAATTAAACAATAGCTCAATACACTGTAAAAAATCAGAAATTCTGTCTCTAATATCTTATATCAATTAGAAGGTTCTAATTCAAAATCAACACATAATTTATGCTGATTTTAATCACTGCTGGAATATAATAGGCCTTTATGCATCTCCTTCATATTATTCCAAGCAGACAGAAAGATCCAGACAGTTATGCCTCACTTCTCACCTGATCTTTGTTAAAAGGGAATGAAAATGCATATGTTGTCTTCTTTGGAGAGAAAGGAGACAAGCCAGAGTATGTTCCAAGAAAGTCCTTTTTTAATGTGTAAGTCACTACTCTATTTGCTATTATCTTTTACTGCTACTTTCTGCCTCGTCTAGATTTTGAACATTCTATATTAGCATGGTGTGGACAGAATTCAGACCTAATGACAATAAACTCTAATTCTTGCAAAGGAAGAAAGTGAAATTTTCTACCACAAGGTCACACATTTCCATAAGAGTATGTTAGTGAAGTCCTCATTATCAGCTAGAACAAACATTTCAACACTTAGTTGTAGTAGAGCTCATGCTTAGTGCTAAGACGCTGGCATCACAGAGCATCAGTACAGTAGGCTCCATTCCAGCATCTCAAGGCACATTGTTACTGATTTTCAATACAAATTACAGTAGCCTCCTTCAGAGCAGGAAATATTATTCAACCATTTTCTCTAAGTGTGTTCACCCCTTTGCCACTAGCAGTAATTCTAAACAACTTTGAGACCCTCATCTTTTCAACCCCAAGCCTTGTTTAATACTCAAAAGACACTCTAAGCTAGAGGATAAAATCCTAGCTATTTGAACATTGGAGAGTTAACCTGCTTTTGTGAAAATCTCAGCTCTAGAGTCAAATAAATGTCTTCCAGTGCATCTGTGCAGAGCACAGGCAAATAATATGAAATGAGTTAAGAGATTATGCTTCTATGTTTCTTTCCAGCAGATAAGGTTATCCTAGGACCTATATCCTCTTCATTTCTCAGCAGGAGAAGGGGAATTAAGACTTAGTATCTACTAGAATGCATAGCAAAGCAATTTCATGGGTAAGACAAAGATAGAGCTTGGGGGAAAAATAGCATCACGTCCGTCTGTCAGAATTAGTATAAGGAGGCTGCTGTGTACCAGTGGCATAGCCTTCCTACAAGAACCATTTCTTAAAATGTAGGGATTTTCAACAGCCACATGACTAAAGCTAGGTGGGAAATTGAGATCCTAAATTATTTTGATAAAAGGAAGAGACATAAAGAGAAAATGGAAAGATGTTAAAAAATGATCCTCATACAGAAGGTTTAACAATCAGTTCTAAATAAGTCAGGCTGACAAAACAACAATACAGTAACAACAATGGTTGATAACCATAACTACACTCATAGATCTTCACAAGAGTCTCAATGGGCTTTGGATCCTTTGAGTAGAAGAAAACACATATGTATGAGCACATGACCACGAATTTTGCCTAACGGAAATGTACAGGTATAAAAAATTATTATTTAAAATTTACTTTTTCTACTGTAAAGTCATTGTCATAAATAGAACCTAAGTTTTTATCTCACAGAAGTAGATGATAAAGTGGTGATTGCTACATCTGAGGTAATTAGAAAAATGGGACACCAAAAAATATTTGATAAAGGATATGTAATGATAGCTAGTATAACTATTTCAATAGGCAACATAAAGAGACAGAATGTAGACAAGCTATTGATATCAGAGGATTCCAGGAAACTGATAGTACAGGGAGAAATTAAGAATGAATATGTCGTAACTACAGTTATGAGTCTTCATCTCACAGTGACAGAAAGTTCAAAAACTGATTGATTTGTGTGGTCTTTCAACGCTATGAACAAACTAAAATACTCCTATTGTATGTTTTAAGTGGGTGAATGTGTAGGAGAAGCAAAATATACCTCAATAAAGATGTTGTTTATAAAAACAAGATTACTCTCTGTTCAAATATATTTATATTTTATTCAGAGTTTTATTAGATAGAAAATAAAGAACAGGTTACCTAAAAATAGAAATATATAGATTCTGGGTTTTAAAAACCAAACAACTGTTAAATAAAAGCTTAATCTTTTTCTTCAGTTTCTATTTATAAACCACTTTTAAGTGTTTGAGTGTTTTGATTTCATGTATGTCTGTATACCATATGCATACATTGCCCAAAGCCAAAAGAGGACATCAGATCCCATGGGACTGGAGTTAGAGGCTGTTGGTAGATACTATGTGCTACTGGGAATTGAACCAAGGTTCTCTAGAAGAGCTTCCAGTCCTCTTAGCCACTGAGTCATTTATCAAAATTTAAACTTTATCAAAAGTTTTGGGGAACTCCTGTAAGTCTTCTCTTAGACACTGGCTTAGTCATGTACTTACAATAGAACAGTCTGATAGGGGGTTCTTAGTCATGTGGCTTAGCTTGTTTAGAATACTGCTTTTATTGAACAAATACCGTGCATTGATATAAAAGTTTCCACCATGTTAAACATGCATAATAATTAGGTGATGATTCCCTAATATATACATTGTAGAAATTTGTATTTTCACAATATACGAGATACTATAACAGACATCTCTATCACTTAAACCCACATGTATTTCTTGTTTGGGGACTTAGACCATAATGTACCATTGAAGATTTAAAAACAATAAACCTAACTTTCAAGAATATACTCCTTTGTACTTTATTGATACTCTCTTCTTTATTTGAAATGTAATATGTCATATAGACTCTGAGACTGGCATGGGACTGTTTTCTTGTTCCGCAGATTCCATAATTTATTATAGAAAATGAATTCAGTAATACAATTTCAATCCATTACTGAATCCATCAAATACCCCAACTAAGTTATACTCATTATCAGTTTTGGAGTTTGAAAGTTTTCACATGTAGACTATTCAACAAGTAATTTCTAAAACTAGCCCTTTTTCTTGTTTTAGGAACCTGGTGCTATCTCTCTCTCTCTTTCTCTCTCTCTCTCTCTCTCTCTCTCTCTCTCTCTCTCTCTCTCTCTGTGTGTGTATGTGTGTGTGTGTGTGTGTGTGTATTTCTGTGGCTTCAGCAGTACGTACTGAGCAGTACCTGAGTGTCATGTTGCTAAGGGAGTGCCATCTACATGTAGGCTACATGTCTGTGAAATGCTATGGTATTGTTAAAGGGGAATAATTCACACCATAGTGGCTTAGTCTCCCAAAAAGGTCCACATTGTTGTCCTCAAAAATGTTAGTGTTTGCAAAATGCTCTGTATATGGCTGGCACTGGAAATTTTTGACTGTTCGCTAATGCATAAAATATAAATCAATTCCTACTTCCTCTTAGAGCCAGGCTCTTGCTGAAGATTCCTACATTTGACAGTCTGATTCTTTCTTTCAGCAGGGGGCATTTAAATGAGGAGCCCACAAAGGTGTTCAACTCCAGGTGTCTGCTCAAGTGAGTTTTATAAGATTCATCTCAGGTGAGAACTCATGATGTTGCTTGGGATTAATTCAGTCTACAGGCACACTTTGAAGTTCAGAATGAAGATAATATAGCTTACCTCTATCTAATCATATAAATAAGAAGAGGTTTTTTGTTTGGTTGGTTTTCTAGGAAGTCTGTTGTCAAGTCTCACTTTTTCACTGAAGTTGATGATTCAATTATCAGAAGAATTAAAACTTCTGCATTCCACTATTCAGGACTTGTAAACTCAAAGAAACATTACTCTTTTAAAACAGAAATAATTAGAAAAAACAGCTAAAAAAATGGACCTGCTGATATGAATGAGTCATTGACCAAGATGTCTTTATAACTATAGATTCCTTTAAGATGTGCTGTTTTCTATTCCATTATTTGCGGCACTGCCTTCTTTTAATTTTGTTTTCAGGCTTCCAAACTGAAATTTCCTGATATAGATTCTTCCAAACAATTGTCTTTTGGATCTTACTAAAGCTATTGATTTTAGTATTTCCAGCACTAAAGCATCATAGTGTTTCTTCCTAAGATACAAAGCATATTAATCATTGAACTTGCCAGTGCAGTAACAAGTATATGTGTGTGTTACTAATTATGAATTTTGTAAAAACTAGTGACTTAAAACAGCTACTCTGATTTATTCTTATATGCCTCTTAGATTCACCTGACAGTTCTGTCCCAGGATGTAGAATTTAAAATTGAATTTGATTCTTCTTATGAATTGATTCAGGTTTATTCCATATCCATTTCTCTATGGGATTTTGGCTGAAAAGATAGTATTTTTCATGATGAACTTCTGTCACATACTTACAAAAGAAAAAGAGCAATGACCCAAGCCTGTCTCCAGACCCTGCTTATGACCTCTCCTGTTCCTCCAGTACAAATGGCACCCAGAGATTCTGAATGAAGAATGTATGCAGCAGAATGTCTTAATGGGGTCAGATCTTTACGATTCAGAAGCAATACAATCTTAATAGCCAAACTCTACTCCCTGATTACCCACTTACTTTGTGACCAAGTACAAGTCACTTGGGCTCTTCAGGACTTCCCTCGCTAAAAAACAGAATTAGCAGAGTGCCTTAGTCAGAAGGATATTGCGAAGAAAATAAATAAATAAAAGAACTTAGAAGGAATTGGATCTGAAGGAAATAATAGTCACAGCTGCTCAGAGAAGGTTATGAATAGTCCTAAATAGCCAAAGCAGAGGAGAAATTTGGTATGCTGTTACTAGAAATCAAAATAGAAAAGATTCACATACTTTTCTTTCTTTCTTCTATTCCTAGAAAGAAAATGAAGATAGCGCTGAGGTAAAATGAAGGACTGCCACTGATTGTCAATGTTGTATGGTCCCAGATATTCTGCTACCATAGTGTGTTCTATCTCACATACACCTTATCTATTCCATATATGACAGAAAGAAAATGAATCAAATATATTTCTTCTTTTTAAGTTTTCATATTTTTGATTGTTTAAAAACATATCTGCATACCATTTTTATCTTTCCTCTTCTCCCTCTAATCCCTCTTACGAAACCCCTCTGGTTCCCTCTTGATATTATAGTTACATTTTCTTTGTTATCATTACAATCACACACACGTTTACACATATATGTCTCAATATTGAAATTCAACATGCAGCCTGCTCAGTCCATTTAATGTTTTCTATATATATGATTTCAGATCATAGGTCTCAGAGGAGAGCCTACTGCTGCTTCACCAATCCAGCACACCTTTCCTTATACCCATGTACACTTGTTTCCCTCACCCCTCATCAAAAAGACTTTTCTTTGCAGTAGATGGAGACCATTAGAGAAAAACATAACTTGTCAAAATGAGGTAGTAAATGAACATGGGTTTTCCAGTCCCAACTGACTCATCTACAATACAACTTCTTGAATTAAGGCATAAGGAACATTATAGAAGACAGTGCAGAAAGACTATAAAAGAGCGACAGGAAATTTTCTGTGAGATTGAGTCAGCTATAAATGATAGGGAAGCTTGACCCATGTTACCCCAATAATATGGCTGTCTGAACTAGATCTGAGCAAGACATACTACCAGGTAGGGAACAATCTTATCTAGCCCCACCCATAGACAAAGAACTACAGATGACAACTTATGAATGCTGAGAGAGTAAGAAATAGTCTTCTCAAAGGATAAGGACTCTAATTGGTTACTTAGGAATGGAATTTTCCTGAAATATAGCACTAACAAATTCTTAAGATTTGACTTAATGAAAATCTGTGGGAGGAGAAGCCCTTGGGCCTGAGAGTGTTCAATGCCCCAGTGTAGGGGAACACCAGGGTGGAAAGATGGGAGAGGCTGGGGGAGAGTACCCTCATAGAGGCAGCGGGAGGGGGAATAGGATAGAAAGTTTCTTTTCTTTTTCTTTTTCTTTTTCTTTTTTTCTTTTTTTTGGGGGGGGGGTGTACATGGTTTATTAATGTTGACAATTCTTCACTAAGGGCTCATCCTTGGGAAAGGTTAAATCCCCTTCTCCCAACCAGTAGCCTGTAGTGGCCTATAAATCTTTGTCTAAGGGTAGGATCTGTTAAAATTTCCCCACTTCTATGTTAGTGTGTTTATTGACATCGCCCTTGAATCAGCCTTTTTGTGCAGCTGTTTCTAGGACCGATTGTTTCCTAGCAGAATTCTTTTTTAAAAATTTTTTTTCTTTTTTCTTTCTTTATTGTTTGATACTTTATTTACATTTCAAATGTTTCCCCCTTTCCAGATCTTCCCTTTGGAACCTCCCTATTCCCTCCCCCTTCCCCTTCCTCTACTCACTGATAAGTGGTTATTAGCCCAAAAGTTTGGAATACCCAAGAGTCACTTCACAGCAACCTTTGGGCTAAGCATGAGGTCCCAGATGGAGTAGTTGGAGAAGGGACTGAAGGAACTGAGGGAGTTGGCAACCCCATGGAGGAAGCAACAGTGTCCACAGGCCTGACCGCCTGATGCTCCCGGAGACTGGATCACCAACCAAAGAATACACATGGAGGAACCCATGGTGCTGGCCACATATGTGGTGGAGGAGGGTCTTGTTAGATAGAAGGCTTCTGAAGAGGAGACCTGGAAAGGGGAAAACATTTGAAATGTAAATAAAGAAAATATCCAATTTTTAAAAATAGAAAGAAAGAAAAGAAAAGAAAATCTGCAGTTCCTCAGAAAATTGGAAATAATTCTACCTGCAAACACAGCTATACCACTCCTGAGCTTATACTGAAAAGATACTCTACCGTACCACAAGGACACGTGCTCTGCTATGTTTGAAGCAGCCTTATTCATAATAGCCAGAAGCTGGAAACAACAACAAAGATGTCCCATAGCCAAAGAATGGATACTTAAAATGTGGCTCATTTATATAATGGAATACTGTTCAGCTATTAAAAACAAGGGCATCATGAATTTTGGAGGCAAATGGATGGAAATAAAAAATATTATCCTGAGTAAGGTAACCCAGACCCCAAAGAGCATACATAGTATGTATTCACTGATAAGTGGATGTTAACCAAAAAGTTCGGAATACCCAAGATACAACCTGCAGGAAGTATAACAAGAAGGAAGGCCCAAGGGAAGATGCTTCAGACCCAAGTGGGGATGCTTCAGGCTCAAGTGAGAATGCTTCACTTAAAGGGGAAATAACAATCACAAGTTGCAGAGGGAGGGAGGGACCTGGGTGGGAGTGGGGAGGAGGGAAATGGGTGCAGGATCAGGGAAACAGGAGAGAAGCCCAGAGGGATCAGCAGAATGAATAGAAATATGAAGCTGGGTGTGTGTGTGTGTGTGTGTGTGTGTGTGTGTGTGTGTGTGTGTGCAGGGGAACCTTTAGAAAGTCCCAGAGAACTGGAATGTGAGAGGCTTCCAGGACTCAGGGGAGATGACCTTAGCCAAAATACCCAACAGTGGGGAGGTGGAATCTTAAGAGACCACCTCTAGTAGATAGACATGGCCCCTAGTGGAGGAATGGAATCACCAAACTACCCTCTAAATTTTCAACCCAGAATTGTTCCTGACTAAAACAAATATAGAACAAAAATGGAGCAGAGACAGAAGGAAAGGTCAACAAGTGACTGGCCCAAATTGGAATCTATCCCATGAGTAGGCACCAAACCCTGACACAACTGATGCCATGTTGTGCTTAGCATGGCTGTCCTCTGAAAAACTCTACCAGCATGTGAAACTGATACACATACTTATAGCTACCTTTGGACTGAGGTTGGGGACCCCTATTGAAAAGTTAGGGGAAGGATTGAAGGAGTTGAAGGGGATAGCAAAGCCTTAGGAAGACCAACAGTATCAACTAACCCAGACCCCGGGAACTCCAAGACTAAGCCACCAACTAGAGAGCATACATGGACTGGCCCGAGACTCCTGGCACATATGTAGCAGAGGACTGCCTTGTCTGGCCTCAGTGGGAAAGGATGTGCCTAATCCTGTGGAGACTTGATGCTCCAGGAAAGGGGGATGTATGAGAGGGGGTGAGTTGGGAGAGTGTAGATGAATGAGAAGTTAGGGGTGGGGAACACCCTTTCAAAGGCAAAGGGGAAAAGGGTGGGATGAAGAACTCTTGGAGGGATTCCTTGGAAAGGGATGGTAACATTTGGAAGGTAAATAAATAAAACAATTAAATAATTTAAAAATATGAAAATCAATCAATTAAAAATCAAGGTTCTAGAATTTTTATACATTGATAATTGCTTTCTTGAACTTGATATTGTATTTCTGACATTGATGAATTAGCTCTTTACTTCTTCAAAAGCAAATCAGCTTTCTCTGAGTTTCTGAATAGGCATGAAACCAATGACACATCCATAATGTTTTGTAAGGCTTACATAATTAAAGTAAGCAGCATTGATGTGTGCCATGAACTTAATCCTTAATTAGTGTTCCCTTTCTACTTTGCTAGCCCTGTTTCTGATAATCAAAGGCTTAAGCATAAATTTGAGTTTCCCTTTTTCATGACACCTCTCTGAATGTCCCTATATAGTGGCAAAAGGTTTAGTCTGGTGTCTTTAAGAAAAACATGTAAAGTATACAAATGTCAGAACTCGGTCTTCTTTTTCCTCAAAGAACACAACAAAAAGGGTGATGAAAAATGGGCCATGGACCTCAAAGAGGATCCTCCATTGACTAAACCAAGGACAGAAGGCGAATGTTTACACAAAAAGATTTCGTCTTTCATTGCTAGTCTATTGATCATTAAAGAGTAATTAGAATGGAGCATTTGGAAGTCTTAATATAACCAGTAGTACCTGCTATCTGACAGGATATTACTTTTTGAAGAATACAAATAATATTTCCGGGAGGTTCATAGGGACAATCACTCATGCAATCAGGTGCTGATCTAACTCTGCCCGTAAAACTGAACAACATAGGTTAGTGGTAAGCAATAGGTCAACCAGAGAAGGCCAGCTGCAATTATACACATAGGAGGCCAACCTATGTCTACTTGACCAGAGAGGAAAGGACACAATAAAGTTTATGACCTGGAATGGATTTTTAAATGAAACTTGACAATTGCAGAAAAAAATATACTTAGTGCTATATTAAGTCCCACACTTTTGAAGCTATTTGATAAGTTTGATGAATCAAAAACAGTAGCAGGGTCACCAGTCTCTGCTTCTCTTGTGATATTGATATTTATTTGAAAGATTCCCTTTGATCATGATGCTGGTGATGTCTGTCATCTAAATGAAGTTTTTAAACTGTAAACTCCTTCTAGTTCTCACTCACATTATAGCCAAGATATTCTTGCCTTTTCGATGGAAATAGTCTGCCAGAATGAAATAAAATGAAATGATAGTTCTGGAAATTGAGCCATATTGGAAAAGTATATGTGCATCTGGATTTTTTCATTTTTATCAATTTTCCATTTATTTACCTATTCATTTATTTTCTTTTATTTAATCAATTAAAAAATGCAACATTTTTATGCCACCAGCTCAGAATCTGTATCTTGAAGACAAGTATGGTTTGGACTGAAGTGATCTTTTTCTCTTAAACTAAAATAATGAAATAAAACTAAATCTACATGGTCAAAAAAATAATTAAACAAAACAAAATTAAGCACACTACTTTAACTAGAATATTGTGTGGAGAGACTTGAGAGATGGCTTAACATTTAAGAGTACTTGCTACTCTTTCAGAGGATCCAAGTTTCTTGTACCATCTGGTACCTTATAACTATCTCCAACTCCAGTTTCAAGTACCTGATGCCCTCTGTTGGCCTCTGTGGCCACTCCACACACATGGTACACACACATACATGCAGGTAAATATTTATAAACACAAAATAAAAATTTAATATATTTATTAAATATTATATTATATATGAACTTAACAGAAAACTGAGATCTAAGTGAGTTGGGGCAGACACCAGCAGCAGAGGGTGATTATTAAATGTGTGAAGCATATATCTTAGGAAATGACATTAAAGATAAGACCTGATTTTATGAATAGATAGAAGAGAGAGAGAGAGAGAGAGAGAGAGAGATTGTATGTGTGTGTTTGGTCCGGAGAAAGACTTATTTTCAAGAAGTAGATTTTCCAACTTTCTTATGTGGAAAAAGAACTTGGACTTTATGTGGAGAAAGAACCTGGACTATTCAGGTAAGGGGGAGAGTTGATATAGTAGGAACACTGGAGCAAGGAAACACCATTCCAACTATTGTGGCTGAATGTTCTGGGCAAGGTTCAGCAGAACATGCCACAAAAACCATTTGAATTTTATTCAAAGTTCATGGATAAGTGTAAGCCATAAAACAGATAATAAAAATTCCATTTTACATGTTCATCCAAGCTTTTGTTAGAGTGTGTGTTAACTAGGGGTCAAGGTGGAAGCAAGGAAAGCAGGCAGGAGATTTCTATAGACACCTAGGGAAGAAACTATGTTAACCTACATGTGTGTTTTAGGCTAGTGTTATAGACAGCCACATTTAGCACCACACGGAACAATTTAAATTAGCAGTATAATTAATAATAGCTGAGAATTAATATTTTCTAATTCTTTCATTTTTGTCTGTGTGGAAAAGGAGACCTGAAGAGTTTATGTAATAACATAAGTTTGAAAAAATGATTCATAAAATAGATAAGGCTGGTTCACTCCATGCCCCTGTTCAATCTTTATTTCAGATGAACAAATTTAAATAAGAATTTGTGTGTGCTCTTTGAAACTTTATAGAAGATGGTACAAAAAATCTGCTAAAATCCCACAAACTCTGAAACAATACAATAAACTTCAAAATATGTTTATATTGTTCAAATATGCTTTTCCTTATATGTTTAAATATATAAAAGGGATTTTAAATAAGTAAATGATAGCTAATTTTGTTAACTATTCAGAATTAATTACTAATTTGTTTTGGGTTGTTTTTCAACACTACTTTACTTTCCTGATAGTAACGTCAAATTAAGAACCTGTCTTCCTTTTTTCATGATGATTTAATATCACAAACACACACACACACACACACACACACACACACCCTTTTTCACAGGACCTACTACTATTTGTTCTATCAATATGTATAGTGGGTCCTGAGTAGGTATTAATTTTAATTATTCTTATACATCACATGTTTGAGTGCCACCTTGGAATGAAGTATTACACTAGGGTTGGAAGATGCTAATTGTATCCAGAATGCAAGAGCCAACTATCTATATAATAGACCACCAGTTCCAAACATATCTAAAAGAATATGAGAAATACAAATACATGTCTAAAAATACCAGATTATTAAATACATGCTTCATGATGCAAGGGGAAAATATCTATTTGCCTACTTTATAAAAATGAATTGCAACTCTTAACTTTTTGAAATGTGAAACAAATATTTGCTTTCACATTCACTTTGTAGCCAAGGATAAACTTGAACTTTTAGTCCTCTACTTGCAACCCCAAGTGCTGGGATTGCAGTCATGTGCCAGCACACTTGGTTTATACAGCGCCTGAAATCAAATCCCAAGATTTATGCATGCTTAGCAAGCTTTCAGACAGCATAGCTACATTACAAGCAGTCTTAAATATTTAGAATATGTTTATTCTTTCCCTGGTCCCACCCATCAAATATTTTGTATAAGCCCAATCATTAAATCTTTTGGAGACAGTACATATTATTACTGTCTGTATATAAAGAAGAATTACAATGTAGACCCATTAGAAGATTGTAATAATTCTTATTAGTATTTTATAAGTCCAGGAATTAACGGAATGCCTGGCTCACAGAAAATCAAAAGTATGTGTTGAATTATTTAAATAATGGTATTACCATTGACATAAATTATTAGCAGGTCATTATTTTACTATATCTTCAACATAAATTACTAGCACTATTATTATTTCATGATGTTTTCTATGCTATGTTTCTTGACAGGAGCCAAATTTATGCTTACATTTTAAAAGAGTGATTCAGTAGAGGACTTAGTATGAGGAAAGCAAGTAAGAAATTGAAAGGCAGATGGAGGGTTTGAAATATCCATGAAAGGACACATTGTTTTGTGTTTACTTTAAATATATGTATAATATATAATGTTCATATATATGTATTCACATATATTCATATATTAGTGATTTAAATAAATTTACACCACTTAGAAAAATAATGGTCTTCCCAAGAGCCATAGACTATCTGACAATATCCCTAGTGTCATGGGAAACCTCCCTTTGAGTAGTTAGTCTAAGTTTATGATACTCCAAAAATAACAGGTAAATTTCTTTTGGTTTCCTTCTAGAAGTTGAACGTAAATCTCTAGTACACTTCAGTTACAGTACTTGGAGAAATCAAGCTGGAGCTGACCTGGAAGACTCTGTACTGAAGAGCAGCTCTCATGAATTCAAAGGTGATTTGTAAGTTGCCAAAAGAAAAAAGTAATTAATAACCCCATTGAACTCTAAACTCTGTGAAGCATGACAATGACCACCATTGATGACCAGACAATATCTATCCAATAGTGCAATAGTGATGCTCATATACAGTGAGTGATCAAAAACTCTCTAATTTGACTTTTGGCAGACTGAGCAGCAGGAAAATCATTCTTGGTACACAAAGAGATAACTACCTGGGAGTCACATGGTCGCAAAAGCGAGAGAAAAACTTGCTTGTTTCCAAACCAGTATAATTCCAAACTGCCTTCTAAATACCTAGCCTTATAGCCACAAATAAATAGAGCTCTCACTGTTCATAAAAAGTCTTCTGACAGGGGAATTATACACATAAAGTCACAATAATGTGACTGCTTGTCTAAGATCTACATAATGATACCACCAGTTGGCAGGCCAACATGGATAGGTGAAATATCACACAGCTCTATCCTTAGATAATGAAATATAGATAAGTAATGGTTATAGAGAGGGAAAAATTTGTGTGTGTGTGGTATGAACTCCATAATAGATTATTTAATTTTAAGCACTCATGCCAAAATTCATACACATGGAAACACTAAATACATATAAAACAACAATAATCAAAGAAATAATGGATTTGAGAGGGGGCATGGGAAGAATGAGAAGGCAATGAGCTTGGTATAAAAATTATGTAAATAAGGTACTTGTGAATGAAACTATCAAAAATAAAGAAATAAAATTTAAAAATGAAAATAAAAGTTACATAACTACAAGGGTATGGCAAAACAAGCAATCCATTTAGAAAGAAAGGTTGTTATAAAACCATTTCTCGGGAACTTGTTATTCACTTCATCTAATATGTGTATGATCAACCACAATTTTAATACCAAAACTGTAAATATTCCCTGAAGCCTAAATGTGTTTCAAAATTTAACAAAAATTTTTCTAATATTAAAAACAACATATATTGAACACATTTTATTAGTTCCTAACTAATTTTATTTCAGTATGTTTTTAAAAACTGAACCATTGGGCTTAGAGAGTTGGCTTAGCAAGACACTTCTCTTGCAGAGGACCCAAGTTCCTTCCTCTCCTACATATGTCAGTGGGTCATAGCCACCTATATAGCTCTAGCTCCAAGGCAGATCCAATAACCCTGGCCAATTCACCTTCTCATGTGCACACACCCAGACAAACACACACAAGCATACATTTTTAAAAAGTCAAAAATAAATAAAACACTAATCACTAGTAAGAGTTAAGATTAAATTCAATTTTTTCACATATGATTTGGTCCACATAACTGGCATACAATGACAGTGTCGAATATTTTATTTAAACTTTCCAATTAGAAAATGTATTTATAATTTGGGGGGGAGTTAGTAGACTAGAAATAGTAGCCTTTTGTTATATTTTGCTTTTATTTTTACATTCTCTAAGCATTCAAATATTGGTGTCAGAATAACTTGAATTATTCAGTCTTATTCTTTCTCTAAATATCCTCACTGTGATTAACAATCATGTACTATGAAAGATTTAAGGCCCATTCATTGTGCAAAGCTCAGTTCGTGCTCAATGCTATTATCAGCACTGGTATGAAAATAAATTTAGGTTCATTTGTTTTAAATGACTACTTGTGGATCACTTAGCTCAAATGTTGACAAATATGGTAGGGTTGATGTACGGCTCTGGAAGCTTCCTCCTGCACAATTATCTGGAGGACCTTGATATCAGTCTTTTTTTATGGTGTCATTATGTCAGACAAAAGATAGTCAAGGGGTCTGAGAAATTTCACTGCTTCAAACAAATAGAAAAACAGCTAAAAACTTTCTAAAGCTGTTTTTCAGGTTTGGGACATCTGTGTGTTCACAACTCACAGAATGAGTTCATCAGAATGTAGTAGATGATTGATGGGGGGAGTAATGGCCCCACAATAAATGGCCTAGAACTAGGAGAGTGTATCTGGCAGGAAGTTTTGTGCATTTTATCTGTGCATTTTGTTCCCATTAGGAAAAAGCAATTTTGCCCTTCTCTCCCTCTCCTTTTGCTTTTATTAAATAGTAAAGCAAGAATGGCATACATCATGTTAACATGCATTTAGGACATCATTACACAGAGAGCTTCATAAAAATATTAATTCCCAGAAACCACTTTTGGTTATTTTGAGTCAGTCATTTTTGTGTGTAGCCCAAGACATCTTATCTTTAATAAATAAACCAGATGATTCTTTGGCATTTAGTTTGAAGGCTGGCTTTTGAGAACTAGGGGTCTAGATGACCCAGTAAATAGCCCCTGGAAAAGTAGAGACACTATACACATAGTTTAGCTCCATTGCCCATAATAGGAATTCAATACTTTAAGTCTGAATTGGTCATTTGCTCAAACTGCTCAAATTGTGAAAAATCTGTTAAACCTAGCATGTTTGAAAATTGTAGAGCTGACTGCAGTTTCTCTGTCTTTAAACTTTAAATCTCTGTGAATGTTCACCCTCAAATATCTTCAGATTCTGACCTCATTGGTGGATTTTTTTTCTCATACCATGGTGGCTTTCATGAGCTTTATCTTATCACATCTGAATTGGTTTCTTGAAAGGCTGAATGTGACTATAAAATGAGAAAATATGAATCAATGCAGACAAAAGTGATTTTCATCTCTTTTTGGTGTCTAGTAATTTACTTTCAGTATGCATGAGAGCCTTGTGAATAAATTAAAGGGCAATTCCAAATTATGTATTGATTTTTATACAGCATAAAACAAGACCATGTACTTGATGGAGACCATTATAAAAGGTCATAAATTGCAAATGTTGAAAAATAGTGAAATTTGAAATATAACACTCGATAGTAAAAACTTCAGTGGCTCATTTTCTCTGACACATAAGAACACAAACTATTGTGGATTGTTAAAATAATTTTTAATCAGTTGCTAACAGACATACATAAATACTTAAAAGCTTTAGGCATTTTTCAAACTTATCCTACCACCATTCTAAGAAGAGAAAATTCAGCAAGTATATACTTTATCATTTAGTGAATTCTACTCCAAAAATCATGTAAGAGTAACTGGTGATATTACAGTAGCATTGAGCAGATCTTTAGTTAGTCATGCTTTAGTATCTTTCCACAAGCTAAGTTGGCATGGATGGAGCTATGCCAGAACCAATACATGGTCCACTGAAATAATTGGAGTAGTAGATATAAATAATCTAATATCAAACATGTTTCTATGTGAAAAAATCTGAAAACAAAGACATGATTGTCTAGCAAAAGCATAAAATCCATTTGGTAAATATAAACAGCAGTTTTCCAGCATTTTAAAAAGATTATTCATTCTTTGGCTGGTGGTCCAGTCACCAACCAAAGAATACACATGGAGGGACCCGTGGTGCTGGCCACATATGTGGCAGAGGAGGGCCTTGTTGGCCATCAGTAGGAGGAGAAGCCCTTGGGTCTGAGGTTGTTAGATGCCCCAGTATAGGGGAGTGCCAGGGAGGGAAGATGAGAATGGGTGGGAGGGTGGGGAATACCCTCATAGAGTCAGGGGAGAGGGGATGGGATAGGGATTTCCAAAGGAGAGACCTGGAAAGTGGGAAACATTTGAAATGGAAATAAAGTATCAAAAATAAAAATACATTTTTTTAAAAAAATAAAAGATTATTCATGCAATCATGGACGCACAGGTATGTGCAAGCCCCCGTTAGGAGCAATATTTAGTCATCTGGTATCCAAGCAGCATGCTTCTCAGTGGAGTTTTGAATGAACTAGATTTCTAGGTCTTTGGTTAAATTTTTGCCCTTTTATTTATTGTATATTTGAATATGTTCATTTGGAATCAGTGTTAGAGGAATGTGGCTGCATGTTTCCTGCTTTTGTTAGTTACAGTGATATCTAAGGAAGACTTTTTAAAAAAAATTATCTAAGACTGCTAGACAATGACATGCAGGAGCTATTTAAATGACTACAATCCCAAAGTCATCATTGCTGTGGTTATTGTTATTCTAACCTAGCAAAGTATGTTTAATGAAGCTGTTACAAGCAGCAACACTTGATCAAGCCACCCAGTGAATGAAGCATCTTCTAGTTACAAAAATGTGAACAATGCATTAACTTCTTCATTAGAGGCATGGATAACCAGGTAAGAAGAAATGGCAGATGTTTAAGAATCCTACAGTCAACTACATCAATGGAGATTTAGAGCTGTAGTGTAATCTGTGCAAATATTAGGTATTTTGGATAAATATGCATAATGGCTAAAGGAATAAGCAGGTTCATATACTGAAGGGGTTTTCTACTACACAATGGGCCATCAAGCTTGCTTCTACTCATGAAGACATGGTTGAGATGGAATATTGGCTCTATGCTTAGCACTGTAACTCTGTGGTTCTGTATTGGTAACTACTGTTTTATAACAAGAGTCTAACTACAACTGCTCTTCATTTTTCCCTCAACTTATGGTAGTAACTAAATTGTAAATGAACTGAAAATTAGGTGCCTGAAGAATTGACTTTTATGAAATGAACAAATACATCGTAATCAAAAATTAACATTCATTAATATAAATGCTTATTCTTCGCTTGCCAAAGTATTTCCTAAACCTTACAAGCTAAATTGTACACTTCAACTAAATTCCACAAAATAAATCAGTTAATAATAAAGAATACCTGAATTTATTATTTGCCTTTAGATCTTATTTTGTGAAATGTTTTTAACCTATTGTCTTTAGGAAAATGGGTTATGAATAAATACATAAATACATAAACTTGCTTTCTTCCATATAATTTGCTAATGAGACTTGAAATATTAGTTTTAATTTAGGATACAAGCAGAATAACTACAAAATTAAAATACCACCTCTTTTTTTTCTCAGATGAGAAGCTTTTGTTAAACCTTATACATATATTTATATGCAGAACTTCATACATGTATACATATATTCCTACATGTTCTGCATGTATTATAGGGTTTTTTGATACTTTATTTACATTTCAAATGTTTCCTCCTTTCCAGTTCTCCCCTTTGGAACCTCCCTATTCCCTCCCCCTCCCCATGTTTCTATGAGGGTATTCCCCCAACCACCCACCCATCCACTCTCTTCTTCCCTCCTTGGCATTCTCCTATATTGGGGCACATAACATCCTCCGGCCCAAAAGACTCTCCTCCCACTGTTGGCTAACAAGACCCTCCTCGGCCAGCACCATAGGTACCTCCATGTGTATTCTTTGCTTGGTGATCCAGACTCTGAGAGCATCAAGTGGTCAGGCCAGCTGACACTGTTGCTCTCTCCATGGGGCTGCAAACTCCCTCAGCTCCTTCAGTCCCTTCTCCAACTCCTCCATCTGGGACCTCACACTCAGCCCTACTGTTGCTGTGAAGTGACTCTTGGATATTCTGAACTTTTGGGCTAATAACCACTTATCAGTGAGTACATACCATGTTCATTCTTCTGTTACTACGTTACCTCACTCAGAATGATATTTTAAAGTTCCATCCATTTGCCTAAAAATTTCATGAAGTCATTGTTTTTAACAGCTGAGTAGTATTCCATTGTGTAAATGTACCACATTTTCTGTATCCATTCCTCTGTTGAGGGACATCTGGGTTGTTTCCAGTTTCTGGCTTTTATAAATAAGGCTGCTATGAATGTAGTGGAACATATGTCTTTATTACATGTTGGAGCATCTTCTGGGTATATGCCCAGGAGTGGAATAACTGGGTCCTCAGATAGTATTATGTTTATTTTTCTGAGGGTTCGCCAAACTGATTTCCAGAGAGGTTATATCAGCTTGCATTCCCACCAGCAATGGAGGAATGTTCCTCTTTTTCCACATCCTAGCCAATATCTGCTGTCACCTAAGTGTTTGATCTCAGTCATTCTGACTGGTGTGAGGTGGAGTCTCAGGGTTGTTTTGATTTGCATTTCCCTGATGACTAAGGATGTTGAACATTTCTTAGGTGCTTCTTGGTCATTCGAGTTTTCTCATTTGAGAATTCTCTGTTTAGCTCTCTTCCCCATTTTTTGATAGGGTTATTTGGATCTCTGGAGTCTAGCTTCTGGAATTCTTTGTATATATTGGATATTAGCCCTCTATCAGACGTAGGATTGGTTAAAGATCTTTTCCCAATCTGTAGGTTGCCGTTTTGTCCTATTTACAGTGTCCTTTGCCTTACAAAAGCTTTGTAATTTCATGAGGTCCCATTTGTCGATTCTTGATCTTAGAGCACTAGCCATTGGTGTTCTGTTCAGGAACTTTTCCCCTGTGCCCATGTGTTGGAGACTTTTCCCCACCTTCTCTTCTATTAGATTCAGTGTATCTGGTTTTATGTGGAGGTCCTTGATCCACTTGGATTTGAGCTTTGTACCAGGAGATAGGAATGGATCAGTTCCCAATGTTCTTCATGTAGACCACCAGTTGAACCAGCACCATTTGTTGAAGATGCTGTCTTTTTTCCACTGTATGGTTTTAGCTCCTTTGTCAAAGATCAAGTGACCATAAGTGTGTGGCTTCATTTCTGGGTCTTCAATTCTATTCCATTGATCTACCTGCCTATCACTGTACCAATACCATGTAGTTTTTAATCACAACTGCTCTGTAGTACAGCTTGATGTCAGGGAAGCTGATTCCCCCAGAAATCCCTTTATTGTTGAGAATAGTTTTTGCTATCCTGGGTTTTTATTATTCCATATGAATTTGAGAATTGTTCTTTCTAAGTCAATGAAGAATTGAGTTGGAATTTTGATGGGGATTATATTGAATCTGCAGTATCTATTCTTAAATTGCAATAAAATAAACATAGTAAAATTTACTGTTTGAACCATTAAGAAAAGAAAATATGAAAAGTAAATATACAGTAATGCATTATTCCTGGAAAAAAAATATGTCTGAAAAATGTCTCTAAATTCAAAGCTAATAATTGGTTTTCTACACAAACACTAAATCTAAATCTCAGATTTCTATATTTTCATTTAAGTTGTCACTGCTCAAATTTGAACATTAGTAACTGATAGGTTGTCTAAGAAAACCAACATTTCCTTATCTTAACATAAAACTGACATACGGATGTCAAAAAGTCATGAACAACATGATTCATAAAGGGGCAAATAAAATGGCATATGTATTGTGTGTCTTTACATGAATATCTCTTCAGTCTACACATTTTAAAACACAACAGTGTTGCAGACATCAAAACTATATAGAGAACATGTCAACATCATTTCTTTACCTTGTTTCATTTAATTACCTGTTGAGGCTTAGGAAAAAAAAAAAAGATGCTTTTACTAAACATGTAAATTAGCAGGTAGAACTGAGCTCAAGGAAATGTTACTTCTGACACAACAGTTAAACCCAAGAGCTAGAGTGAAAGAGAAAAATGGATGTAATTTTATTCATATAGTTACTAAACCCTTGACCATTGTTAACACTCTTGGATTTGCACATAAGAAAATGTGTAAAGTAAAACTTGCATAATTATGATAATATCTGCCACCTGTACCACAGTTATATGCCTTAGATGCCTTGAAAGCAAGGTCAGTTGTAATCATCATGCTATTTCTGCTACAAGACTTGCTTCTTTGCTGATATTAAAGGGCATATGAGCTCCTTGCTGTGAGATTACACAGTGCAAATATTACATAAACAAATTTAAATCACCATGAAAATCTAGTTTAGTACACTTTTTACCACACATTATTTCATGCTTATAAATATCCAAAACCTTCTAAATGTACACAATATGATCTCAGTAACCATGAGAAAATTTGGCATTATCTTCACACTCAAACATAAATGATGCCCACACTTCTTAAGTCCCACCTTGGGTTATCATCGGCATCTGAATTTACAAAAGCCCAAAGAAAACTTTGCCAACCACAGTGAAATAAGAAAAAGTTTCCTTTAAAAGCAATGTTAGAATTTAGAGTGGGATGAGATAATATTATTTAGAGACAAAAACACATGAGAATATTCGAGGTCATACATTTGTCAGTATGTCTTACCAATGAACAACATGATAGAGATGTCAGACAGATACTCAGATGTTGCATAAACATGATAATGCTTATCAACTAATTTTCTAAACCAAAATGAAAGCAAATCATGGGAGATTTCTACAAATAACTATCTCCATGGTAGAAGTTTTTGCAGTATTTACTAGTCATTCTTTCTGAATATATCTAGGTCTTATAAAAATTCCTAGCTAGCCAATGTTTATATAAAAACACTGTATGCTCGCCTCCAATATTTATGGCAAAATGGCTGTGGTGAAACCCTCGAGTTACAATTTAATGCTACACAGTGACATCTAGAGATTTTGAAAAGTCATAGAGTACAAAATAACATATATGCTGCTTGATTATCAGTGAGTATTAAGTGTTATGGTTTCCTAATTAGTGTGAACAATTCTCAGGCATTGTAAACATCATAAGAGTAAGAGAGGCAAGGCCCTTTGAATCCTTGCTTTGGGCTAGTGCTTTGGGTCTCTTGCGAAGTGGTTAGCTCTGATTTTGGCTAGTATTTTGGGATTCTAAAGGGTTGGTTCTAAGAGAAATCAAGAAAAATTAAATGGGAAGAGCAAGAAGAAAAGAGAGCTTAAAATATTTATTGGTGATATAAAATGGTTTATTTCTTATTTGCATCCTAACTTCAATTTGTTGTAAGTTTGATGTTTAAGTAAATTCAAATAAAATTTCAAATTATTATATGTTCTTCTCTCATATGATACTGAAAGAGCAGTTGATTACCTGCTATGTTTGAACGCTTTGTAAGTAATTAGAGAAATTTAATTTACATTTTGAGTAAAACTTAATAAAAACTTACATTTTAACATACAACCCATATAAAAAAGGTATGGTATGATAAAACTTCAATCTTCAATGTATGTCTTTCTATTTCATTGACTATGTCCTAGGCACAGAAATTTTGATGTTATCAAAGATGGGAAATAACCTTATTATATACAACAATGAAATTACAATTTCACGAATCAAAATTCCAATATCCCAGCTGTACCACTTACTAGTAGTAAGACTGGGAAAGAGACATTAATTCTTAGTCCATTTATTTGTGAAATGGTTGAAGTATCGTTAAGATAGTTTGGGTTGAATACATAGAACCATTATTGCAGTAGCGTTTAGCTGTGACTCAGTGATTGGCTGTACAATAAACATTAACTTTTCATCTTTTAACATAATTTTTGTCTAGTGAAAGGCTTAAATATGCAAAATCTATGACCACTTATATTTTGTATCAGAGAAAATTCTAACTACATAAGTGATCTTTTCTTCTCATTATTATTATAGAAATATGATATAGTATGTTTTCCATTGCCATATAAACTGAAATGAACTTCAACAGCAATTTGAACTCAGATATGCATCAAGGATGGTTTTTGGTATGTCAAAGCAAACTATGCCCAAAGTCAGGTCCTGAAACAGAAATGGTTTTGTTTGTTTGTTTGTTTGTTTTTTGCCAAACTACAAACCACCATAAGCTACATAGCATAGAAAGGTTTTATGAAGATAAGCCAAGCCACTAAATAAGCAAACAAAAAGAACCAAATAAAACTTGTAGGTAACTACCCTTCTAAACTTTAAGAATTGTCACTATTTTTAATCTACCCAACTTTCTGTCTAAATTTTGTCTCCATATACTATTGTTCTGTTCTTGCCTCAATAAAATTATACACCTCATTTTCCTAAAAGCTTCATTTTGAGCTAGGGCATGGATAACTTTTCAGGCTACATTTTCCAAAATGAGCATCAGAAGAAGATAATTTCTACTTATGATATAAACTCAATTTTCTTTCCATATTTAGTATTAGTAATTTTAGTGAGACATGGTGGAACGTATGACTACAAAATTATAAGCTAGTGTCACTTAGTGATCTCAATGCAATCAGCATCATATAAAAGTTTGCTTTATGAATTCCTAACTTCAGATTATATCTGCTTTAAAATATGATTTGTAATATACTTTGCATTGTAACTATTTAGAATTACTAATAATATTTACTATCTAAGCATGATGGCACACGCCTTTAATCCCAGCACTCGGGGGGCAGAGGAAGGCAGATTTCTGTGTTCGAGGCCAGCCTGGTCTACAGAGTGAGTTCCAGGACAGCCAGGGCTACAGAGAAACCTTGTCTTGAAAAACCAAAGAAAAAAATTATATATATACAATATTGTGAATGAGCTATTGCGAAACGTTATACAAGGGACAGCACATAGTAATTTCAAACCTACTTTTAATTTTCAGTAACACCTTGGCTCTATCATCTTCCCTATGCTTATTCAAAAAATCATTCTCCTATAAAATTAACTTTATAAACAATGATACCTTTTCTAACTCAGCATTTTGTGATGTGGCAAAGATGAGCTCCAAAATAGTCAGAATGATTTGTAGCTTCAGTAGGTTATTTTGTTATACACTAAGCATCAACCATTATGCTCCAAGATGGAAATAGAAGTAGAAGAGATAAGCAGAATAAAAATACATAAAGTAATTAAAAATTCTGGGATTTCCATGTTATGACAGAAGTAGCCAGATATTTCCCAAGCCATATGCCACTTCTATAGAATCACATGAAGGCTAGAGAACTCATATTTGTTGAACAAATGCATGAGTGAGTAGACAGATGGATAAACATGCCCAGAATCTTTCAAAATTACTAGAAAATACTACAAATTGAACTTTCTACTTGAAGAACTATAAAAGAAATTAGTAGAAGTGATGAAACAAGTGGAACAGAACTGGGCCAGAGAATGGAGTATTGTAAGACAGGTAATAATCCTAGTATTCAGAAGGCAGACACAGAGGCTATTCCATAAGTTCAAGTGTAGGTTGATGTACATAGCTAGTTCCCCTGGACTACATATTTAAAGCTTATTATAGTAGCATTTCTAATACTGTGATAAGACACTGTGACCAAGGCAACTTTTAGGAAATCTAGTTAATTTGGGGTTTACAGTTTCAGAGGTGTAGATTCCATGATTATCATCATTATGACAGGAAGTATGACAGCAAGCAGCCAGGTATGGTGCTGAAGCAGTAACTGAGGTCTAATAATTTGAAACACAGCCATGAGACAGACAGAGAGAATGATGAGAATGACTTAGGCCTTTGAAACCTGAAGCCAGCCTCCAGTGAAAGAACTACTCTAACTAGGACACTTCTCCTTGTCCTGCTTAGACAGTTCCACCAAATGGCAACAAAGTATTTAAACATATAAGCCTATGGGGTTCACATACATACCTCAAACCACCAAAGACCCTATCTCTACAACAAACAAATAAATCATCAAATAATAACAAAGAACTTGAATAGACTAAACACTAACAAAATGCATTGATTCTAAGTAGTTTTAAGAAGCATAGACTGACACCAGAAGTGAAAGTCTCATTTTTATGGGAATATTGCAAAAATATTGGAAAACTTCATATCTTCAACTATCTAAACAATCAGTCCACTGCAGAGTGTTCTTTACTTTATAGATACATATAATTCTTATTTCAAATGAAAGAACGTTTTAAAACTCTAAATGTTTTGATGCATTTTTCATTGATATTAGCATACTCTTGGTTGTCTAATTCTTTCTTCATTAGCTATGATGTATCTGTAACACACAGTAACACAAATATGTCTTTTGAAGGCTGTATTTAATTCTCAGAGAAAAAGATAAATAATATCATTTATGAAAGTTCTGAATACTGGCAAATGTTAAGGATGATTAAATACAAGTCTTTGACAGAGTTGTAAGGAGAAGTAGTTGAAGATAGTCAGAGGTACCAGAATGTTTCCTTATTAATATATTATATAAAAAGTTTAGGAAGAAACGTTGATCTCTTCTTTCTGAAATACCTATACTTATGCAGTATTCATAATAATATATGAGAAAATAAACATGTTATAGAAGCTAATAAATATGGATACTCTTTAGCATCTTCAGATGTCCTTGTTATTTTCTGGTCTCCTTCAATTTATGTCTTAGATAGGTCTTCTCAGGAATCTGACTTCTAGCTCAATCACAAATGGAGCAAAAGTAAACACTGTCTTCTAGATATGACAGAACTATTGCACTCCTGATTTCATGGGAACTTTGGTTGCCTACACAAAATAAACCACTCAATATTCTAGCATGAGTCAGGGAAGGTGCATGAGGCTTCTTCCCTAACTAAAGAGCTATGCTCTGGTTGATGACTTCTGGAGGGAGGAAAATCACTTTTCTTTAAGATTTGACCCCTGGAAGATCAATTATGCTCCTGTGACTAGCCCCAATCATAAGTATACAGACTGCACAAATGGACCTCTGTAGGTTATTAAAAAGAGATGGGGGCACAAAGTTGGGAATGGATATAGAGGCATTATGAGTCTATGATCAAACTACACTGTGTGAAATTGTAAAATAATACAAATACAATGTCAGAAAAATATAACAGCACTCCTAATATTGATGAGGTTATTACTATTAGTTGGTCTTAAATGTTAGATCTTTAAATCTGCATTCTAGTTTTGAAGGAGTACTTCAGTGGAAAAGTAGTTCCTAGTCATGACAAGGCTTCATCCTCAGCATTCTGGGTGAAAAAAAAATATTTTAAGTCACTTGAATTGATTTCAGTGGTGTGTATTTTGCTTCAAGCTATTATTTAACACAAGAACACCAGTTGCCACCAAGAAAAACTGAGCAAGACAGACGTCCTACCTAACATGCAAGTCAAAGTTGTCACCTGTGCTTTGAGACTGCCACATGATTCTTGAGAAAGGTTGTCAGAAAAGCAGACAGACCAAGCCCTAAACCCTTAGGCAATGACTTGTGCTTGGTTCAGCAGGCCAGATACAGCCCAAGTGCTTTGGGCTCTACCTAGGGCACAAGGGCAGGCTAAGATATTTATAAATAGTACAGAATATTAAAGCCTGTAGGGCAATCATCATATATCCAATACTCTTACAGTCAGAAGCAAAATTTGAAACTATAAGATACTTAGTATTAGCTCAAGGTCAATGTGGTTGAGCAGTGGAAGAAGTCCAACTTCATTTCTTGATTCTTCATTTCAAAATGTGTTCATAGATAATTTTTATGGATATGAATAGGATATATAGACATAATTTATAGGCAGAGTACCTATTTAAAAACTCGAGGAAATCATAGCATTATTTAACTTTTGGGTCATTCTTTTCAGTTTCCAAAGTTCTGTCTGACATATTTAGCAAGCACTATAAACCTCTCTTGCCCAAACAGGATTTGAAATACTAGGAATTGTACCTTTGGACTGAGAAACAATCATACTTCCCGTAAAATCCAGACGGGGATAAAATCCATTAGTAATAAATGTTGGACCATGTACTTAAACATGCAGTTCAGGGTAATATTCACAGATCATGAACATAGGATAAAGAGGCACATCCAGGAAATGTGTTCCTGGGTGAAATCAGTGTCTTTTCAAGACACTTACTATGATAATCAGTTAATTACTTGTGTCATAATTCTGAAAACTCAGAGTCAAATATAAATTTCAATTAGTGTAAAAGTATCATAAGCAAAGTAACATAAACTTCCCAAAGGCAAGCACAAGAGGAGGCAATAGGGACCATTCTCACCTTAGTGTTTAAACTTAACTCTCCAAAACCACATACACTCCATAAGTACAATCCACTTACAGTGAACCCATGCTCACTAAAAAGCGTTCAATCCTCTACTAAGACACCTGGCTTCTTCTTCTTATATGTTCTTCCAAGATTTCAGAAGACATCTATATGGTAATATGTAAACCAAGCCCCATGTGATCCAACTACATCAGGAAACTCTACCTAAAATACCAAAAAGTGCTTATGTTTGAATTTTGCCTGGATAGATTTTTTCTCAGTGAAAAGCTCTTATAAATCAGGTTATTATTTTATTCTGGTTCTAGTTATACAATCTGATTAAAATGCATTTATTCACATTTTTAAAAGTGTAGATTTTCATTTGTAGAGAAAAATGTTTCTATGTAAAGATTGGTTACACATTCTTCAAAGCTTGAGCAATCTAATACAAGAATAATGCAATGTGTGTGCATAAGCAAAATAATCATGTGGCTAGTAATATCAATGAAAATTAAAATATAAGACAAATACAAATATATTTTTTCTAAATATCCTTCATTACAAATATTCTATATTGGCTAATTTTCATAACATTTCATATAATTTCAGGTAAGTTATATTTAAAATTAACAAACCAGTGTCTAGCGTCCTTAACTAAAGGAAACAATGGAGTGGTGATATTGCACAAAGAAGCCACTTGGAAGGGAGAAATACATTAACTGACAAAAAACCAAATTCTTCCCAAGATATTGAAGGTTATGTTTGCCTTATCTTTCTGCATATTGATCTTAAAAATAATCTGCTACAAGTCTTCTGACAATAGTGACAACTGAAATTTAAAGGCTCCCTCTGGAGTTTGTATTTTAGTTTTGAAAATAGTGACATGCAACATGATTATTACAACAAATAAAGAGAAACATTTATTTTCCCATTCATAGTAAAACATATGTTCATTTCTTAATACAGCAAGACTGTCATCTAATAGAAAACAACAATCTCATATCTTCCCTTCCCTTTTAACAGATCCTTTTAATAAATGAAAAGAATTCAACAGAGATGATTGAAAGGAGTTTGCTTTCCTGTATGATGCTTGTTCCCTCCTAAATTATCAAAGTCTTCTGTAAAACCAACAACATAACTGTATTATAGCCATTACTTGCCAAATGCTTTTGTGATGTCTATGTGTCTTTACAAAAAGAAATCATTCAAGGTATAATAACACAGTCTGAGTTTTCCAAATGAAGAAATTAAGGCTTAGAGGGATTAAATAATAGTCAAACATTGACATTACTGACAAGTAAATAAATACATGATAAATAATAATAAATTATTATGACATTGAAATGAATATGTAGTATATAGCCATCTACCTGAGCCACAAAATGGAAGGAAAGATGAATCTTCATGCACATGAAAGACCTACTTTCTCAGTTGCCAGTAGAACATAGTACTGTAGGGTTTGAGCTGTTTTACCTCATGCTATGACATACAAAATATAATAAAGATGGAGCAAGGCATAAAATGGCCTCAATATGTATATTCTCTTCAGCATTGCAAGAACTATTACATAGTTACAAATTTGTAAAATGCAAGAAAATATAAGATTTCAATTGTCACAAAGGGATAGAGTTCTCATTTTATATGATCACTGTGACATGAAGAGTACCATAAGAAACACAAACTTGACCCCAAGCACTGAGAAACAAAGTCAGGTCTTCAGTCTCCCACTGTGAATAAGAATAATAAGATTTTTGAAGACTTTTCTCTGCCCTTCCATCTCCTTCCTTTCCTCTCCCTATACGTCTTATTGGAACCTAGTCTAGGAATGGAGTTGTAAGAGAGAAAGTTGAGTGCTTGCAAGAAAACTCAAAGAAAACCAGACAGAAAGTCCTGTGTCCTCAGTTTCTCTGAAAACAGGAAATTGTTTTTGGAATGTGTTTTCATGTTTTTCCCATGTACAGCAAATAGTAGTGAGTTAAATTCAGCTGTTGCTATTCATATGTTTCTATGGAAAAATACGTTTTTACCATGTGTAGCTAGTCCTGAGATTGTACACTCTTCTTGGGTGACTTTTCTTAATCCTCAGAGTATAAATTGCATTGAATAAAGATGGCTATTGAATGAGACTCTAATCTGTCTCATTTTTAGACCCTACTCACCCAGATTCACACTGCCAACTAGAGAAGAGAACACTCTTTTATATTTGTCAATTACATTTTAAATTATAATTCAAGATGCTTACATATAAGATATATACATCTTTCAGAAGTTACTAAAATCCTGGCTATCTGTAATCCAAGCTGCTGGGTACACTGACTCAGGAATACGACAAATTTAAATCTTAACTGAGTCACATAGTTCATTCAAGGGTAGGCTAGGGAACTTAGTAAGACTATATCTTACAATTAAGACTAAAAAATGAGGGCTAAAAGTTGGATTTGACTAATCAATAAAGGGCATTTCACAAAAGCATAAGGATCACAATTACATCCCCAGAGGCCACTTTAAGAACAAAAGCACACACACACAGAGAGAGAGAGAGACAGACAGACAGACAGACAGACACAGACACAGACACAAACACAGACAGACAGACAGGCACAGAGAGGGGGTGAAAATAGTATTAAATGATTGAGTAATTGCCTATAATCATTGAAGCTCATTATTAAAAGAAAAACAGTTATAATGAAAGCTACTTTGTTTTTATATTCAGTCTTCTGTTTCACTGCAGATAACAACTTTTATGATACAATTAGCAAGGTCTGGGTTTCGATTTGTGATTTCAATGCAGAAGATAAGTGATGATTTGTCAAGATGAGCTAGGAACAGCAGTCATAATATCAGGGCTCTATATGTGATAACAGTCCCATTTTGTAGCATGTAGCATGGAATTGTTTTTTTGAAATTCTGCTATAAGTATATTAAAAAAAATCATGTAGGAGGATACTTTGGCTAATTAATTCAACAAATACTGAACTTGTTCCCAGACACCCAACCCTCCCCCAAAAGGCTTCTACTCAGTTGTAGTTAGAGGAATCAGAAAGATTGTTCTACATTTTCTGAACTCAAATGACTTAGTCTACATGAGTTATAAAAAGAACACAATGGAATACTATGAAAATTGGAATATTATACTTTTAAATGAGAAGAGAACAATGACATAAAGGTTCACATGAGGAGAAAATTGCAGAATTTTTCTAACTTGGTCTTTAAACTTTAAAGCAGTAATATATATCCCCTGGATCATTCTCTTCCTCTTCTCTATTGTTGGTCTGCCTCTGCAAACCTAGATCAGTGAGCAAAGTTCTCTAGACCCCCACTTAGAAGTAAAACTGAGCCAACCATAACGATAGGTTTGAAAGGCTTCAGATGAAAAGTATTTACCATGTCTATGTATTTCTTTTCACTCTTCACACTACATTAAGACTCCTATTGTGTTCTATGAAACATAAGCCAGACTGAGATATTTTAACTAGAGTATTATCTGACAATAATGCATGAAACATTATCAATCATTAGAAGAAGATTACATTTTAAGAGTAGTGCTCATACACAAATGATACACAAACTAATAAGTAAACCTGGACTTCCTTCAAAGTATTACTTACACTCAGGCAGCTGCTTTGTTGGCAGGTGACTATTGTTGCATTCTTGCCACTGGACAGCAAAGTAAATCCAAGGAAGTGAAGTAAACTGTGGTATTTTGCTCAGATATGTTGCTTGAAGGATAATGGAAGATGAGCAGAATCTCCTTTTGATCCCCATTTGCCTTGCAATGTGAAGCACCCCTGTATTAAGGTTTGCAGGACATCATGGTACACACTTTTAAATCTAACAGAGGCAGAGACACAAAGGCAGAAGCAGAGGCGAGAACAGAAGCAGACAGGCAGAGAGGCAGGGGGAGGCAGGGGGAAGCAGGGAGAGGTAGGGAGAGGCGGGGAGAGGCAGGGAGAGGCAGGGAGGCAGGTGGATTTCTATGAGTGCAAACAAGGCCAGCCTGATCTACAAAGTGAGTGTTAGGACAGCCATTTCTCTTATACAAAGAAACCCTGTCTCCAAAATGAAGAATACACAGACTGATGGACAGATGAATGAGAGAAAGGAAGAAAGGAATTGAGGGGTGGGAATGGAATGAATGAAGAGAGAAAGATGGAGAGAGGAAGGAAGGAAGGAAAGAAGGAAGGAAGGAAGGAAGGAAGGAAGGAAGGAAGGATTTCACTCAGCCCAATCACTAAGAAATGGAATGTCTAGTTCTTAAAGAATTGAAGAACGGAAAACTTCCTACTGCCTCATCTCCACGGCCGTGGGAAAATGAAGCTGGTAGACATATCAAGTCAACACTATTATTTTTTTGCAGAGTGGAGTGTTTCATCCATGACAGCACCACCTATTTCTTTATATCTCTCTTGAGAGGGATAAAAAGGACTCTCTTTGAGAAAGGCTCCATAATGACCAACTTTTTCTCAACCCTACTCTGCTTTCCCATTCTCTCTCTCTCTCTCTCTCTCTCTCTCTCTCTCTCTCTCTCTCTCTCACACACACACACACACACACACACACACACACACACACATTCAATAACAACAATAACAAATAATTAAAACTTTGAATATTAAAAAGAGATGCTGAGGTTGTAGTATTTGGTGTCTAGATGTCTCCCCGACTCCTACTAAGTTATTGTTTTGAAGTCACAGACTAGTATTTGCTCATAACCTTCTGATAACACACTTATATTTTGTCACCAAGGACCACACCATCTACCCCCATAGACTTCCTGGATATCATCAATGAAATGGTTACTCATTTCAAAATCAGCACACTGGTTAAATATCATCAGTCAAGAAAGACCAATGGGAGAATAGATAGGGTTCTCCTAACAAGGCCCACATAATCTATTCAATATCACCTTTCAACTTCTTCATTTTATAACTGAGTTTTCAATGAAAAACTCATCATCATGGATGATGTTCACATAATATTTAAGAACTGAAATTATGGGTCACAGTATCTAAGTTCTAATTCCATTTGTATAGATGCTGGTACAGGGTGTTTTTTCATCAGTACAGTTAATCTCCCTACAGTTCAATTTTTCTACTGATAAAATAAGAAAAGAAAGAAAAACTTCTACCACATAATGTTCTGGTAAAGACCAATAGAAATTGTGGATCTAATATGTCTTGGCATGTGATGTATAACCAGGAAATGCCCATACTTAATAACAATATTTTTGTGAGCTTGGGTCAATTTTTATTTCCAGAACTATAGTCACTTAATGATTTGAATTCAAATTTCCTTTAACCAATATTCAGACAAACAGAGGATAATAGAGCAAAAATTATTTTGACTATTTCCCAGAATATGCTTAAGTTATTGTATCACTTTTACATGAAATGTTTCAAAAGAGATAAGCCATTCCATGTTTATTTGAAAACTTCATTGCTTTCTACTTCATCTCATTTCCCTTGTATCCTACAGGCAATAGTTTTTAACCAGTATATATCTTGACATCTATGATATTTTATTTTTGCTAGTACATGACCCGTACAAAAAGAGTAGTGTTTGTAAGGTTTTGACATTTTATAAATAGTAATATAAGTTAAATATTACAGTCAACCTTGCATTTTTAAATTTGTCTGTCTATTTGTTTGAAAAGGGTCTCTCTACATTTACCTGTATGTCTTGTAATTCATTATATAGACCAAATTAATTCATAGAGATCCACTTACTGTCTCTTTAATCCCAAGTGCTGGAATTCAAGGTGTGAACCACCAATGCCAAGCCTGACCTTGCTATTTTGATTCAGCAATAGGATTTGAAATATAGCTGAAACTGAAACATTTTTCATACCTATGCCCTTCAGTTTTAGTGAATTATTTCATTATGTAAATATGCTATGGTTTATAAATAACTATCGAAGAATAAGATAAATATAAGCCCGATGGTTGGCTGTGAGTAACTGCATCTGTCTTGGTCAGGTGCTGGTAGAACCTTTCAGAGAACAGCCAAATCAGGCTCCTGTCAGTAAGTGCTTCCTGGCATCAACAATAGTGTGGGGGGTTGGTGTCTGTAGATGGGATGGATCCCTAGGTGGGGCGGTCTCTGAATGGCCTTTCCTTCAGTCTCTATTCCATTTTTTATTCCTGTATTTCTTTTGGACAGAAACATTGCTGGGTTAAAAATTTTGATAGGCATGGGTGGCCCCATCCTTCAACTGGAGGCTGTGCATATTTACTGGAGGTGGTCTCTACAGGTTGTATATCCCCTTGTTGGGTATTTCGGCTAAAGTCATCACCATTGGCTCCTGGGAGCCTCTCGCTTCCCTGGAGTCTGGGACTTTCTAGTGACTACCTCCAATTCCCCATCCCCCACTTCTATATGTTTCTATTCAATTTCCTGACCCTCGATGCTTCTCTCCTGTTCCTTCCAATACCTGTTTCTGCCCTTCCTTTTCCCCTCTCTCTCATCCCCCCCCCCAGGTCTCTCCCTTCCTCTACCTCCTGTGATTGTTTTGTTCTCCCCTTCTATGTAGGATTGAAGCATCTATGCTATTGATTTTCCTTCTTCTTAAACTGCATATGGTTTGTGGATTGTATCGAGGGTATTTTGAGCTTTTGGGCTGAAATCTACTTATCAGTGAGTACATACCATGTGTGTTCTTTTGTGTCTGGGTTCCTTCACTCAGGATGATATCCTGGGACCTCAATGGAAGAGCTAGTGGAAGGACTAAAGGAGCAGAAGGGGGTTGCAACCCCCATTGGAAGAATAATATCATCTAACCAGACCACCCAGAGCTCCCAGAGATTAAATCACCAACCAAAGAATATACCTGGAGGGATTCATGGCTCCAGATACATATGTAGCAGAGGATGGCCTTATCTGACATCAATGGGAGGGGAAGGAGGCTTGATGCCCCTGCATAGGGTGATGCTAAAGGGGTGAGGTGAGAATGGGTGAATGGGTCGAGGAGCACCCTTCTAGAGGCAAAGAGGACTTGGGAGAGGAGGGACGGGATGAGGGGTTTGTGAAGGAGTAACTAAGAAGGGGGGTATCATTTGAATTGCAATTGAATAAAATAAGTAATATAAACAGATAAATATAAGTAAGAATATAACAGCATTTTTTTAACTTTGGGAAAATACGTTTTTGTAGTGAGTTAACTCAATCATGTTTCACTGTAAAACCTGGTAAGAAATTGTTAAGGTAAGAAATGATGCTGTGTTCATTTAATCTACATATTTCCAAGTTTGGAATAGTGATCAAGTGTTGTGAATGTAACTTATCAACTGAGACTTCTACCCTGGATGTGTTGTCAATTTTACAGTTTATCTTCAACTTGCTGAAAGCATTTTCTATTTAGCAACTCAGAGGGGCAAAAACGAAAGCTATATTAGTTTGTACTCACATGATTTCCAGTATATTTTGTCTTCTATGCATTAATAGAAAATTATTATTTTAATATTAACTGTGTTTTATACCATAATAGCAGTATACTTGATTCATTTTCAATTTTTTATCCTGTGTTAATACATTTGCTAGTTTGATACTTATGTCAATTTCTTCATTAACCTTTACCCAAGAAGTAATTTATTGTAATACATGAGCCATTTGCCTTATAATAAACTAAATTCATTTTCATGTGTACTCATTTTCTCTACATTTTTTCATTATATCAGTGTGGATATGCCTGAACATATATTCTTTAGTGCTTATTGAGGAATAACTATTCTACTCTGTCTTAGAATTCTATTCTAATTAATATAATCACATTGACTATGCAGGGTAATTTAGAAAGAACTTTAAAATCTATTTCTCATAAAATACACACCACATTAAATATACATTTTTTTAAATATTGTGACTACTGAAGTAAGTCTTCAATTTCTGTCCAAAGAAACCGATGAACTATAACCAAAGTTTATTCTTTCTCAAATAGTGTGTGCTGAAAGTTTACTTCACATTTCAAAAGGGAGTCCATATCTTACTAATGTAACTCCTCACATCGTTATCGAATATTGAGTCCATTTGTCCATTCCTCCAAGCTGAATTGCTCCACTGCTTATCCATTGTGATCAACTCATTTCCAAAGACAAGTGCATGAACAATGCAGACTGTGATGCACAGGAGTCCTTCAAAAGTGATTTTGTTGTTTCTTATTTTAAATAGAGCAGTACCTATTTCTCCAACCCAGGAACAGACAGTGCATATGATTTGCTTTGACCAGATGTGACACTGAACCCTCCAAAAGTATACTTTCCTAGAACTTACAGCTTCTGTTCTCATCTTTGTAGAATCTTGGAGGCTGCATGAGGAAACTGTGTCCCTGGATAAAAATGTGGAGCTGAGATGAGCTGTCCCAGCTGATTCTTGTAACCAGGTGTGCTATAAACTTATGTCAGATGACACAAGTACAGGGCTGAAATCAGGCAAGACAGAACTGCCCATCTAGGCATGCCTGCACAGTCTGTAACCTCACAGATTGAGATGATGAATACATGGCTATTGACTTACACATTAAATTGCCCATATTCCCTTAAACTTTACTCTATGAGCAAAGTAATGTCATCATTGCACACAGTTCTCAATGATGGAAACACCACTGCATTCTCTAATTTTGTCTTCAAACTACATTACTATGCCAACCAGCTCTAATTACTTCTTGCTTTCATGTTCTCCTTTATATGAAATTGTTCCCAGCAATGTCATACAGATCTAATGATTTCTTTTAGTAATAGTTGTGTTAAATCCAGTGTTCTCTCTCTCTCTCTCTCTCTCTCTCTCTCTCTCTCTCTCTCTCTCTCTGTGTGTGTGTGTGTGTGTGTGTGTGTGTGCGCGCGCGCGTGTGTGTGTTCCATGATCTCTATAACCATTCTCATTCCAACAGAAACTCAGTCTTGCTGTTTGCTCTCCTATGCACTGTGGTTATGAATGTTTCCATGGCCCTTCCCTGTGCAAGACACACTGAACTCTAAGAGACAAATTGTAATAGTGGCTCTTCAGCAAGTCATATGTGCCAAGCTCACCTCTCACAGTTCCCTTCTTTCTTCTTTACTCTTTATTTTGACATCTTCATTTTTAGTTTGTTAAGTGGTCAGTATTCAACCTTTAGTAATGTATCTATATTAGGCACATCACTGAAATAGCTCCTATAACACCTTACAGACCACACTTTCCTCTGAGAGAATTGACAGAAATACTATCTTAACTGACTTTAATTTAGGGCTTTATTCCTTTTATCCTGCCAACCTATAAATATCATTTCATTGTTTCTCTCTTCGCTCAGTTACAGTTGGGAAGGTGACTCATAGGCACCTTCCTTCTCTTTGAAAGCACCTGTTCATTCAAATTCAGAAGCAGAGTTGGTTTGTATTTTCTAGTTTATTTATTCCAACTATAAAATAGAGTGATTCCTCCTTTGTCTCCCTTTTAAAATTATTTTTGCTAATTAAATAAGTCTCAATACCCTTTTGCATGCATGTACTATGTTCTTATTCCTTTCCTCACTGACTCAACCTCCCTTTGACCCTCTACCTTTCATATGCCCCTTACAAATCCAGTCTTCATACTGAGGTCTGTTTTACTTGTTTTGTGACATGATCCAATGACTTTAACAAAGTAACACAGGTTTGTAACTGCCCACGGGGACATCTTGCTTCTTTATTTTATTCTTTGCAAATTTTGTAGTTTCTTTTAATTTGTCACCATTAATTTTAATACTTGTAGTAATATATTTTATATTATTAGTTTAATACTTATATTCTTATTTTGTTTATATTTTCAGAAACTTTATTATATTCTTTAATAAAAATTTCAGAGTTTGGAAGATTATTTGAGGTGATATTTTTAATAGTTCACTTATCAAATGTGTGCTGAAAACACATTTGAACACACATAAGTACAAGGGATTTATCTGTGAAGCTTCCACCCCTATGTTACACACACATATACACACACACATATGCACATGCAGATAATTCTAATTATTTGTTAGTAAATTTGTAACAATTTTTTATAAAACTAAAATCTCATAAGAGAGTGGAGATTTTCATTATTTCCCTGATTATAACAATGGCATTTGCTACGGTGCTTTATTAGGAGTATACCAAGCATTCTTGCTTTGTTCAATATGTGCTAGTCAGTGTTAAATATCATGAAAGCTGTAGATTTTCAAAAGAATTTTCAGCATCATTAGAATAAAAGTATTTCCTACTTAGTTTGAAGAGAATTTTGGATCATAATTAATTCTTGGTGCTGTCAGAATACTTATTCCTGCATTTATTAGCAATAGCCAAATGATTAATGATTGCAGGATGGTAATAAATTTTGACCTAGAATTATTGAAATAACTCCTACTTTAATATCATATGTACTCTTTTCATAGATGATTGAAGTGACTTTTACTTTATTATTTATTCAATGTTTATAGGTGTCTTGTCTGCACTTATGCCTGTTCACCATATGTGCACCTGGTGCTTTGAGGAGTCATAAGAAGGCATTGCATCTTCTGGGGATGGAGTTACAGATAGTTTGACCCTGTTATGTGGATGCTGGGAACTAAATAGAGGTCCTAAAGAAGAGAAACCAGTGTCTTAACCACTAAGTCATTTTAGTGGACATCTTCAGTGGACAATTTAAATTATTTAACAATATCTGGTTAGTGTTTTACATTCATATTCATAAGGAAGAATTGTTTATAGTGTAACACTATTTTTCTTTGTCAGAATTTAGCATTAGGTTAGGGTGAAATAATGAAGTTATTTCTACAGTGTTTCTCTGTTTACTAAAAAACTTTGTATAAGCTTAGCATTAAGTAGTTTTTGGATAAACAAATGTGAAAATACCAATGGTTATAGATGTATTTGAGAAAAATACTTTTGTCACAACACAAACCTGTTCAATAAATATGAGGCTATCTAATTTTTTTCTTCTGTTTCATCAAATTTGTAGTTATATTCTTCAAAGATTTGTAAGAATTTGATTGTTTCCATGGTTGGGAGATTTCAGGTTTTTTTGTTTTTTGGGGGTTTTTTTTGGTTTCATTTTATTTATTTTTTTAATTTTATTTACTCTTTTTTACATTCCAGGTTTCATTTTCCTCCTGATTCACCCTCTGTCTATTCCATATCCCATACGTCCTCCCTTGCCCCTGGCTCAATGAGGATGCCCCCACCCCCACCCAACCAGACCTCTTTACTTCTTGAGGCATCCAGTCTTTTGAGGATTAGGTGCACCTTCTCTAACTGACTGCAGACCATGCAGTCCTCTGCTGTATATTTGTTGGGGGCCTCATATTAGCTGGTGTGTGCTGCCTGGTTGGGGTCCCAGTGCCTGAGAGATCTCATGGGTCCAGGTTAGTTGAGACTGCTGGTCTTCCATTAAGGTCACCCTACTCTTTAGCTTCTTCCAGCTTTTCCCTAATTCAACCACTGGGGTCAGCAGCTTCTGTCCATTGGTTAAGAGTAAATATCTGCATCTGTCTATTTCATCTGCTTGTTGGGTCTGCACTCCATAGCCTCAGTAGTAGTGTCAGGCCTTGGGGTCTCCTCATGAGCTGGATCCCAATTTGGTCCTGTCACTGGACCTCATTTTCCTCTGGTTCTTCTACATTTTTGTCCTGCCATTCCTTCAGACAGGAACAATTATGGGTCAGAGTTTTGACTGTGAAATGGCAAAATCCTCCCTCATTTGATGCCTTGACTTTCTGCTGGAGGTGGGCTCTATAAGTTCCCATTCCCCACTGTTGGGTATTTCATTTAAGGTCCCTTCCTTTGAATCCTGAGAGTCTCCTACCTCCCAGGTCTCTGGTACATTCTGGCGCCCCCAAGGCCTCCTACCTCCCAAGGATGCTTGTTTCCATTCTTTCTGCTGGCCTTCAAGGCTTCAGTCCTGTTCCCCCCACCCAATACCTGGTCATGTTCCTCTCTTCTCCTCCCTGTCCCCTTTCCTACCCAGATTCCTCCTCCTATGATTGCTTTCTTCTCCTCCCAAGTGGAATTGAGAAATCCTCACTTGGACTCTTTGACTTGTTAATCTTTTTGAGTTCTGTAGATTGTATCCTGAGTATTCTGTACATTTATTGGTAAATATCCACTTATTAGTGAGTACATACTATGCATGTCCTTTTGAGTCTGAGTTACCTCACTCAGGATGATATTTTCTAGTTTCATCCATTTGCCTGCAAAACTCAGGATGTCCTCATTCTTAATAGCTGAGTAGTATTCCATTGTGTAAGTGAACCACATTTTCTGTATCCATTCTTCTGTTGTGGGATATCTGTGTTGTTTCCAGCTTCTAGCTATCACAAGCAAGGCCACTATGAACATAGTGAACATGTGCCCATGTGGCATGGTGAGGCATCTTTTGGGTATATACTCAAAAGTGGTATAGCTGGATCTTCAGGTAGATCTATTTCCATTTTTCTGAGGAACCTCCAGATTGATTTCCAAAGTGGTTGTACAAGTTTTCAATCCCACCAGCAATGGAGGAGTGTTCTTCTTTCTCCACATGCTCACTAACATGTGTTGTCACCTGAGGTTTTTATCTTAGTCATTCTTATTGGTGTAAGGTAGGAATCTCAGAGTCATTTTGATTTACATTTCCCTGATCAGTAAGGACTTTGAACATATCTTTCAGTGCTTCTCGGCCACCCAAGATTCCTCTGTTGTAAATTCTCTGTTTAGTTCTATACCCCATTTTCTGATTGGGTTGTTTGGGTTCTTGGTGGTTAGCTTCTTGAGTTCTTTATATATTTTGAATATTAGCCCTTTATCAGATGTGGAGTTAGTAAAGATTTTTTTCCCAATCTGTAGGTTGCCAATTTGTCTTATTGTCTATGTCCTTTGCCTTACAGAAGGTTTCCAGTTTCATGACGTCGTGTTTATCAATTCTTGATCTTAGAGCATGAGACATTGGAGTTCTGTTTAGGAAATTTCCCACTGTGTCAATGATATATATATTTTTTATTCTCCCTAAATGTTCAGAGGGATTATAATAAAAGACATGTAAACACCTATTATTAATGTTCATAATTCTGATACTTCTTAATCTTTTTCATTATTTAGCATAGAAACAAGACAATGCAACTGTGTAGAGATAGCTCAGTAGTTAAGAGCACTGACGATTTTTGCAGAGGACTACAGTTCGATTCCCAATACCCACATACAGAGTCATAACCATCTCTAAACCCAGTGCCAGGAAATTCAATGCCCTGTTCTGCCTTCCATGGGGACCATACACACATGTGGTGTAGACCTACAGGAAAGTAAAATACCCAAACACAATTCTGTTCAATAAATATTTTAATACTCAGTTTTTTTTTAAATCTATTAATCTTTGATATATAGCTTTGGATATATTCTAATCTAAAATTTTTCATTTTATTTTTACTCATATGTATTATTTTAGTCTTCTGCCTATGTTGATTTGCTGTTTCTATACACCTTTGAAATGTAGACATCATTTTAGAACTCTCTTTTACACCATAAACTAAATTCCAACATGCCCCTTTAAGAGCTACTTTTATTCTACTTAGCAGCTCTCATTTACTTTATTTTATTGCTGTTCAACTTAAAATATTTCTTGATTCTCTTTGAGCTACTACACATTTTCTATATTATTTCTACAAAGTGATAATTCACCTAGATAGCACATTGTGATTGTTACCTAATTTCATTCTATTGTAGTAGTAAACATATTATGTAAAATGTCCACTACTTAAAATCCATTGAGATCATTTGATAGTCTTATATATTGGCTATCTCTATGAATATAACACTAGCAACAAAAATGTGTTTTGAAATTACTGCACGTATTATACTAATGTCAAGAGCTAGTGCGTATTTCCTTTCTCATACACTATTAAATTATCCAAAAGTTCACGAGGCTATCCTACTATAATGTGCATTTTCTAACCATTTCTATAAAAATGTACTTAATAATCTTGAAGCTTTATAAAAGATGGAATTACTTTAGAAATGCTAACTTTTCTTTATGGGATAGCCCTTGAGCATTATATATCATCCTTTATGGAAAGTATCTTTAGTCTAATTTACAAAACCTTACATGCTTACTGTTGCCATGACTTTTTAGCCAGAATTTATTGTTCACATATGAGATCTTAGTTTCTTTAAATTTCCAGTTTTCTTTTTAATTCTTTTCTGTATGCCTGTAGAATATCACATTTAATCTATCTATTGACTCTTCAGTTTTAAAAATATATTTTAAGTATTATTATTAAATAAGTTACATATTTACATATATATTAGAGAAAGACAGACAGACAGACAGACAGACACAAGAATAGAATGTGACCAAGAGAAGATATTGGTTGCTAAGTAATTGCAATAGGGGACTTCTATTCACAGATTAGATTTTCTATACATATTTATATTCAACAATATAACATTGCATATAAAATATAGAAACTTTGCCATTAATTTATAAATTTCAAAAGTTTGAGTCTACATGAATGGAAATTCTTAAGTACAATAATATTTGTTTTCATGTTATCTTTTTTAAATCTATTTCATTACTGACACAGGCATGTCTTTTACAATAATTCCATTATTCTAAAGAACAAAATCAATGCGTACTCTATTAATATTAATTATACAAAAAAGATAAAATTGTTTTTTCTTGATTAAATACTGTGATATTTTTCTTTATTATTCTTTAGATAATGATGTAAAGTAAAACAATGCAGGCTTTTCTTTGCTTATGATCTCCTTATTTTCCTGCAGTGTAGTTTCCTTGCTGGAGCCAATGTTGATCTACAGTAATGATAAAATCCGTGCAGGTTTCTTAGAGAGTACATAACAAATGTCATTCACTACATACATTATTGTGAAGAAATAGGAGCCAATACACATAATTTAGCATTATGATTACACTCAGTTAATGGCCTATTCTAAGAGAAAATCATATCACTCTATGGATATTTTGATTTTCTCATCATCAATCTGCTAGCAAACAATTAATTCCTGCCCAAGTGCAGTAAGTTCAGTCACACATAGCATCCTGTAGGAGTAAATGCAGGCATGACCTGGTTGCCAGCCTATCTAGCATAATGCACGTAACAAGCATGGCACACCTCTCCTGAGTATCCCTAGAAGTCAGAACACTGAATTTTTAAGTAGTGTGAGTAGCCGGTAGCTGGCTTACTGATAAGTCTTTGCTCTCTATGTCTCCTCTTAAGTGCTTCCCCTCCATAGAGATCCTGGTGGTATGCTCAATATGCCCAACCAATCACACTTGGTAGGCTTCTACTATATAGGTAGTTGACCATATACAATAAAGCAGATGCTATTCCCTGAAGCCGTCTCTGGAATGGCACTCTTTTCCAACCCACGGGCATCGCAGTCTTCTGGGAATATCCAGTAATGATGGTAATTTGGAGCTCAATCTCAGGGAACATGAGAACACTGTGTAAAGGGACCCCCTAGTAAAATAAACCAGGAGCAGAATTGGAAATTTACCACTGGCTCAGAGAGCAGTGCAGATGTAAGTGATAATACCTCTGCTAAGAGAAAAGACTTAAAGTACAAATATTTGAGTTAAAAAAGTTTTGGTCTGAGTGCCTAGAAATAAATCTTTGGTTTTCCATAGAGGGACTGTTTGATATACAACTGTGGCTGTGGCAGTGAGCTTTGAATAATGCATGAGAGAGGAAGTTAGAACTGAATGTTCCTCGTCTGAATTGTTCTGTCCTATTATTATGGCTATAATGATTCTACCTGTTTGGGAGAAAAGAAGAGAGAAACAGCAGCATTGATAGAAATGCTTGCTGCCTCATGAGAGAGGAAGCCTCCAACAAGAAAGAGGAAGTCACAGTGATTGACAGGAAGGGTAGTCCTGGTGAAGGCCTCCTGGTGTATTCTTCTTTATACTCTTCCTTGAATGCATTGCTTGAACACTGTAGTTTAGAAAGTGAAGAATCTCAGCTGCTATCAGATATAGAACCCTTTTCATAGCTTTGTGCTTACTGGCCAAATGAGCAACCTGAAATCTCTACTTAACCAGTGAAATTAAATCCTACCCCGCAGAGGCCTTTAGCACGGTATCTACATGATCATAAAACAGTACAACAATGCAGACAGTTTATAGAGATGATGAACATCCGTCGCTATATGTAATGAGATTACTAGAAAACATGTACATGAATTTAAACACTTTGGAGGATTATAAGTAGCCAGCTAAAATGTGTATGTACCCTGAGGATTTTTTTATTTGGAAGGCTTATTATTATGATCAATATGAACTTCAGACTGAGAAAAATCGAAGCTCAGACATACCATTGATTGTGGAAATATTACAGGAAGGGGTCTCTCATCACCTGCTGAGGAAGCCCTGGAACTCCTCAGTTTTTTGACCATATTTGTGCTCCCTAAGAGCTTGCAAGACAATGTCTTCTTCAAGGGACAGTGTGTTTCAAGTATTTAGGACAGGGACTTACTGCGGTTTATACAAAATTTCTGTCTGGAGTACAAAATTCTGTGAAGCATAAAGTGCAGCATGCTGAGTCAGCTGGCATACTGTGTGCCAACTTACTTATGATGGGGCCACAGCAGAGCCAAAGAGGGTTCTAGGTCCAATAAAGAATATCCCTGTGGATCATCCTGAAATGTCAAGAAATGAGGACTCAAATATATACTGCCATTACCTTTGCAGTGGCTCCTGTAGCAGCCCTAAAGTCTAATAGAACACCAAAACAACAATTATGAAAAAATAATAAAGGAGGAGCTCCAAGGGAACTCCTTATTTATCCTTACCCTTTATTTACTCTTAATTTTTTAAATTTGCCTCAAGGTGATATATGTCCAAGAGCGTAAAAACATTTCTCTACAAAACATTATAAATTACCTTTAAACAGAGAGAACACAAACAACTGAAAGAACAAATTGATAAATATAGAGAGTAGAATATGGGTCTGAATAAGGTTCAACCTCACCATCTTATTAGTATGACATTATTAACTATAAGTTGTTTTAAAATAGATGACGGGAAAATATTGCAGCTCATAAACATTGGGCGCCTTTTTCAGGGCCTCCCAGTAATTTAGCTCTGGTGATCTGAAAAGACTTAATAACAGGTAAATGGCAATCACCAGCTTCATTGCTTGCTTTTCAGATAGGTTTCCCTAGTGATTTACTATAAAATGGACCACAGCCCATCTGGACCCCTGCCTAGCTCACTCGACCTTGTACAGCTGACACCAGAAGCAGATAAAATTGAGCAGCCACAATGGATACACACGTTTGCCTAATGTATAGACTCTTAATAATGCTTGTGTTGAAAATTATTGGACATTGGTACATAACCTTCCCTTGTACCAGGGGTCTAGATTAGAGGACCTTGTCCTCAGCTGTTGGCTAATAACCTGATATGGGTCCTACAAGAGAAGATTAAAAAATCTAGAATGACACTATCCCCACACACAGATACCCTCTTTGTTTTTATACCCTTAGAATCTATGTGCTTATGCTATTATCACTTTAGTTGTAATATATTGGCTGGCATATCCCACTTATTAATCAGGAAGCTCAGCTCTCATTAAAGCAAAATGATATAGATTGGGAAACTGTGGGGAAAAAATGCAGGCATGACCTAGTGGCCATCTCACATTGCACACTGAGCCACTAAGTGAGAAGCATGGCATACCCTGCTCAAGATTATTCCCAGAAGTCAGAACTCTGAATTTTGAAGTAGTGTGATTAGCTAGTAGCTGGCCTGAGGACTGGTCTGCACTCTCCATGTATTCTTTTACATACTTCTCCTGCATAGAGATTCTGGTGGTATGAGCATTCAATGTCCAATCTGAGGTAATGCATTAACCAATCACACTTGATAGCCTTCCACTACGTAGGTAGCTGTTCACGTGCAATAACTCAAGTGTTGTTACCCTGAAACTGTCTCTGAACTTGTTCATCTCAGCCCACCCATAGGCATTGTGGTCTTGCTGGGGGACACACTGATAATGATGGTAGCACATGGAATTTGACAAGGACAAGTAAGATTGACAGAAGACTTTTATATATATACCCACAACCCTCTGGAAGAATGCCTGAACAGCCACATAGAGCTTATACTCAGGAATGGGTATGACACCACAAAAGTAAGAGGCAAATTTAATAGTAAAGAAAATGGGGTACCATCTAATTTTTATGGAAGTGTTCATGGGTTGTCAAAGAATGACACCTTCTACTAACTAATAATCAAGAACTGAGCTTGCTTCCTTTGATAAAGACAATGATTTTGCTAAACTGTAACAACAGAAGCATAATACAGAATGCAATTGAGATTTGGGTCAACTAAGGACTACTTTATTGCACCAGAGGACAGCACATCACTGTTTCTGAGATCTCAGAATTTTCCTCTATGTGAATTAGCAGCAATATAGCCTTTTACTCTATAAGTTATGGATATGATATATAGAATATCCTCTCCTACTCACTCCTTGGGCATGTGGACTATTTATAACATTTCATCATTACAAACAATGTTACAGAAGTATCATCTTTTGTGGTTATATGTACATATTTGACCCTGTGTTCTTGAAGAAATAATCTTATATTCTTGTTGTCCAATTCTTTTTTAATTTTTTTATTTAAAATATATTTTATAAAATATATTTCTCTTCTTAGGGTTGTTCTGCTCTGAAGAGACACCATGACCAAGGCAACTCTTATACAGGATGACATTTAATTGGATCTGGCATACAGTTTCAAAGGTTCAATCCATTATCATCATGGTGGGAAGCATTTCCAGGCAGGAAGACATGATGCTGGAGGAGCTGTAAGTTCTACATCTTGATCCAAAGGCATCCAAGAGGACTAGCTCTCCTACACTGGGCAGAGCCTGAGCTCTAGGAGCCCATAGAGCCCACTCACACAGTAACACCTGCTCTTGATCAAGGTCACACCTTTCTAAAAGTAGCCTTCCCATGGGCCAACCATGTTCAAACTACTACATCTTCCCAGACTCCTCCGAGATCCTCCCCATGTCCCCTCCCATAAAAATCCATACCCTTTTCTTCTCATTAGGAAAATAAAGACAGACATCTAAAGAATGATAATAAGATAAATTTAAAAAACTAATACAGAGAAGACTAAGAGACACTTATAAATGCAAAGATACACAGAAATCCTATAACACAAATCAGGAAGCCATAATATATACCCAAAGCACATTCAAGGTTAAAAGAAAGATGCCCCTGACAAAGCATTATGAGACGAAGAACCTCCAAAGACATAACTGAGTTAACCTTCTGTTAGCCCTCCATTGCTAGACATGGGTCCTGCCCTTAAGACTGGTTTGTATCCTCAGTAAGATTCTATTGGAGACAACTAATTTTTCATTTGCAAACAGTTATCTATTGAACATAGCTCCTAGTTTAGGGATGGAGGCTTGGGTCCTGTCCACTTCTCAGTGCTGGGATTCCATCTGGCCTAGGTCTTTATAAGCCCAGTATAGGCCAAGTGCAAGCTTCACAGGGTTTCGGAATTCATATGTGTGTCTGTTCTGCTGTGCATAGAAGAACTTGTTTGTTTCTTTGGTGTCCTCCACGACATCCCATCCCAATTTGGCTCTTTTTCTCTTTTAGCATCTTCCTACACAGGGTTCCCAGAGCAGAGAGAGAAGGGATTTGTCAGAGACACTTTATTGAAGACTTTGTGTTCCAAAGTCTCTTACAATTTGTACATTATTTCAATCTAGCTCTGTATTTGTTCCCAACTACTGCAGGATAAAGATTTTTTCTAATGATGGACTAGCAAGGCACTGGACTATGGGTATCGCAAAATGCTGTCAGAAGTCATTTTATTGTTGTGCGCCTTTAGCAGAACAGCGGTATTTGGTTCTCCTCTAGGTCCCTGGCATACCTAGTCTTAGGTTCTTGGTCACCCTAGCAGTGTCAATGATGGGTTCTAGCTCATGGAGTAGGCCTTAAATCCAATGAGATATTGGTTGGTTATTCCCACAAGATTTGTGCCACCATAGTATTAGTGCACCTTCAAGGCTGGTTATCTTTGTAAATTGAGGAGCTTGTAACTGTTTTGGTGTTAACCTTTGGTAGCATGCAGACTTTCCAATACCATGAATACTAGTCAGTAGTGGGGAAGGCTCCATGTAGATACCAGCTCAACTTCTCTATGTTCAGTGTGTTGAGAAAATGTTGTCATCAGCAATAGGACCTTACCATCCATCAGTTTGTGGAGAACAATCCATCCTTAGCAATATCCTGTGTTGTTGACTCCTTTGGCTAATAACTCAATTAGATGTCACCCATTACCAGACTGGAAGCTTAACTTGATGATGAGAGATATACAGTTCAAACTCTTGTCTGCTCCATTATTTGGAGATCTCATTTATATTGTCTTAATGCATGTACATATTTTAGGAAACTTCTACTGCGATACATTTCCATATGACCCCCAAATGGCCCCTTATTTTTGCTGTTCTTCCTTGTATATGTCCCTAGCTAACTGCTTTACTCCCCTTCCCATTTGAGTCTCCTCTTCCATTCACTTTTGCATCCATCCATAGCTCTCTGTTCTGTTTTCATTTCCTAGGGTAACCCATCCCTTTTCCCAACCCCTTACTTCTTGCTTAACCTATGTGATTGTATTTACTCTAGCTTGCTTATTGAAGATGTACATATTGCCTATTTCTTAAAAATTGATTACTTTCTTATAATTAAAATACATGTGTAGTTTTGACAAATATCTTTATCATAACATTTATGACATATTTTTAACTTACATGAAGAACATATGAATGCCTGCTGGAGTACTGATTTGCCAAATAGCAAGGATTTGAATTATTGTTGTTTTACGAGTTAAAAAGGCTACTTCACTTTCAGTTCAATCTGCACTTGTGATATTATGCACAAAGTTGAACATACTTCCATTTTATACATGGTAGGGTTATTGATCATAATTATTCCACTTTTGCAGATTTTATTATGTATGCCTCTATAGTTTTTTTTCTATATTATCTTTAAAATCATTCATCTATTGTCAGGGATGAAAAGGTTGATTAAAACAATCAACACTATTTTACTTAAGAAAAATAACTCAATCAGTAAAGGGCTTGCCTCACAAGCATTAAAATCTAAATTTGCTCCACAACACTCACTAAAATAAATAAATAAAGGATAAAAAAATCTGATGTAGTTGATTGTGATATAAAAACTTGGATTGCATGGAAAAGGAAATCACAAGTGCTTGCTGACTAGCCAATCTAGTTAAATCAGTGAGCTCCAAATTCAGCCAGGGACTGCTCTAATATAAGAAAGTTGCAAGAAATTGAGGAAGTAACCTGGTTTTCACTTCTGTCTTCTATATGTATAGGCACTCAGGTGAATGTTTATTTATATACAGAGGCTCACACAGAAATACCCATGTATACACACACACACACACACACACACACACACACACACACACAACCGATCACGCTAAACTTATAAAGATAATCAAGAATACACATATATTCATGACATTTTACTATCCTAAAACAAGAAATGTCTACTTGGTCATGTATACCTGCATGTCTTTTTATTGTTTAGGATTTTTTTGGTGAAAATAATGCTTCATATTTCTTGGTCAGTGGAGTTTGTTAGTCTTCTCATTCTCAATTATTTTATTAAAATATTTTCTCTTTACACTGTTAAATTAATATCATTTATAAATATAAAGCTTAATGTTTGTTTCTAAATTTTATAACTTATAGTTATGAGTTATTTTCAGTTATACAAAATCTCATTTTATTCCTTAGTATAGAGTCTGCAAAATCAAGTATGCTACCGATTTGATTATCAATTGTTTGATATTACAAAAGTTCATGTATGTCCTTTATGTATGTAAAATTTCCAACAAGAAAGCATAATACACACAGATATGAGAGCCCATTGTCTGTACTTATGTATATGTGACAGTCATATTTACTTTATTGTCACAACATAACCAAGCAAACAAATTAAGATAAAGTTATGTGCTTTGGATAGTCTTTGACATTTCAGTCCATGGTAAATCAGATTGATTATTTGTGTCTGAAACAAAGCAGCATACACTAGTGCCAAGACAATGTAGTAAAAAAAAAAAATGTCATTCGCCTTGATGAAACTAAAAATAAAGAAAGTAAGAAAGGAATCAGTGAGAGTCTCAAAATTCCCTAGTGATCTATCTCCTGAAAGACATAAATCCTAATAGCCCATTCAGCTATGAAGTCATCAATGATTTAATTTATTAATTAAGTTAGAATTCTCATGATCCAATCACCTCTCAGTCATGCTATCAGCTGAAGACCAAGTCTTACACACTGAGAGATACTGCAGAGCAAAGATATACTAATATATATTTACTGAAAGCAGACCTTCATTCACAGAAAACAGAAAACCCTTGGAATTTATTATTTATAGCATTTCATTATCAAATGCATGAGTCAAAATTCACCAGTTTTATTACTGCAGTATATGCACAAATGTAGCTTTTCTATTTGTAACTCAGTTCATGATTGGACCGAGATCATTTTTTATCTGTCTTTCATTTCCAGCTAGTCTGAAGAATTTCTTCAGTCTTGCCTCCTCTTTCTTGAAGTCTGAAAGGCTGAGAGGATTCATTATTTTATATAATGTCTCTTGGGTTACCATTGCATAACAGTTCCCATAGTTAGACTAGGTGTTATAATAAAGAAGAACAGCACAGGTACACGGGTGTTGTCTTTCTGAGGATGTTCTAACAAAAGAAATTTGAAGAGAATTTGTTCTTTTCCTGTTGCTATTAGCTTTAATCGCTGGGATAATGGGCTATTTCCCAGGTTTCTCCACTGTAAAACTATTTTTTCTTTATAATTAATAGGTATATTTTGAGGTGATTAATTAAGATCCAATTTAAGTATCCTGGGACTCATCCTGCTTTTTAAAAAACTATTAGTATAAGCTCATTGTACAAAGTGAAGGTCTTATGACACTTTTGTTCAAGTATGTCATGGACTTTTGCCACATTGACTCCTCTTCGCCCTCTCTTGTCACCCCTCCTACTTTTCCCCTTCACACTAAACACAGTTCTCTATTTTCAGGATACCCTGAAATACACACACACACACACACACACACACACACAAACAAATAATATTGCACACATGCATGCAACTCTAAGATACTATATATATGTGTGTGTGTGCATCATGCAGATGAACAAAATCATGAAATGTTGGCTTTTCAAACTTAATAAGACCTCTTCACATTTTCACTGTTTTTTATTTTTAATTCTCCAGTGATAATTCTTCCCTTAATCACTTATATTATTATGAAGGCCAAATGCCAACATTGTAATTTCATCTATTTTTTTCTTTTCAAATTAGAACACTTACATAAGCAAAAGCTTTGCCTTCTCCATTTATATAATTGTTGAATACTTATTCACTCATTAATATATCAGTGTAGATTCCAGAATATTATTTTAATCAGTGGCTGTCATTTGTTACTATCCTTTATATTAAAAATAGAACTATTTCATACAATATATTCTTGTTGTTGTTGTCCCTATCTTCTCCAAGATCCAATTCATGTTGAATTTTACCTAGATTTGATGGTTGTAATTTTGACAAGTCTGGAGTGTTTTTATACATTGTTCGTACTATTGACATTACCAGTTCATCTTATTTCCATGCTTCAGAATTAAAATGATTATTTATCCAAAAAAATCCTTATTTTTTATTGAGAGGCTTAATATAGAAACAAATATCTAATGTGTTGCTTATCAAATTGTTAGAAGCTATCAGTATATTTGTGTATGGAGTTTTTTGGAGACACACAGAGACATATTTTTTATTATCTATTTTTATACATTAATAATATGTATTTGTTCTATCTCTGTGTATTAAGATTGCTGAGTGCATACTGATTTTTTAAATTAAAATGGCCATAAAACTTTATAGTTCCTTCTTTTGTTTCAAACTATGTTCACTTAATTGACCAATTTTAAATATAACTAAGATAGCCTCAGACCTGAAAATATAAGTGATCCTTTGGTTATAAATATTTAGCTTAAACAGATAGGCTTAAAATATTGTGTTCAAAATTATTTACATTAACTGAAATTGTCCCCAGTTTTTCCAACTTATTATTTTTAATATGTGAATCATGAATAAAAACATTAATTCTATTGTAATATCAGTGTTTTTTATAAAAATATAAAATTTTATGCCTGTAACTAGTATGTTGCACTTAACATTTCCTTGGATGTAATAGTTACTTTTATTATTTTGAAGCAAATAAGAATCTTTTTCTCATTTATTATAATGGATGCTGTCTTATTTCGTACACTGAGATCAAGTGTCTTCTGTCAAAGAATAACACCCTTTGCTCATACACCTAGGATGAGAAACACTTTGCTAAATTATTCATGTTTATGGTTTATATAATTATGCCTAAAGATATCATTCAGATAGATAAATAGATAGATAGATAGATAGATGATAGACTGATAGATATAATGTTCAAGATAGTAAGATATTGATAAAATGTGATTAGTTAAAATAACCACCTTATTTTCATGATATCTACTTAGAGTTGGTCTGTAACAGACCATTCATTTATTTTTGAATTTTAATTTTTCTTAAAGGCAGAGCACATTTCAAGATTCATACCTACTTGATTTAAGTTATAATGTTTCAAAGCACATGCAAGTATATCAAAAAGAGTATTCTCCAAATGCTTCCTTACTTAAGTTAGGATGTTCTTACATAAAATAACATGTTTTGTTGTCATACATATTTTCCATGTTTACCAAGAAAAGACAGAACCTCCTGGATTTTACTGAAGTCAAGATGTTTTACTAAAGTCAAACTTTTATTAATCTGGCTGAATTATTTAATCTAGATTCATTGAATTATAGAACAGCTATATCCAAGGGACTGGAGAAATGGCTTAGCTGTTGAGTTTATACTGCTCTTGCAGAGGTCACTTGTTTGCTTCCTTGTACCCACGTTAGGCAGCTGAAAAGTATCTATAACTCCAGTTCCAGTTGAGTCAATGCCTCTTGCCTCCTGCACTCATGGGCACATACCACAAACAGAGGCCTAAACATATATATATATATATATTATATATATATATATATATATATAATTAAAAATAAGGTAAATCTAAAAGAAGAAACACTAGAACCATTGTAAAATTATTACATGTATAAATAAAACATGTATCTGCTAAATAAAAATGCATTTACTAGAAAAAACACCCTGAATGTACAACTAAAATCACAGGTGTGATTATTATTTTACCATTTTTCATAGTTACACAGAATATAATTCTGACTTTACTGTGTCTTAATCCTCAATTAATGAATATCTTAAGTTCTCATTCTCCATAATTTTGGTTCTAAATCTATTTTTGCTTTGATTCAAATATGTTCCCAGAAAAGAAGCTTCATTTCAATGATTATTTCAATTACTTCTATAAATGCTTATTAAATGCCTAGTATATGTTATATGTTTAAATGGTGCAAAACCAAATTATGTTTTCCAATTGGAAAGCATGTGAAATATTTATTATTTGCTTTAGTGAAAAAAGCTTGATAGTATTATGTTTTATCAGTGTAACTGTTTGAACAACCTGATATTCATGGCCAAACATATTGGAGGGTAGGATGATAGGGAACAAATACCCTTTTGTATTCTAACTAGAAAAGTAGTAAGTACTTCATAAGTTTTGAAACAAAAAGTAATGCAAATCCAGATACAATTTTGGCTATTGCTAATGCCATTATGCCCCAACAGAGTGTTGGCTTTATCTTTAAACAGGCAAACATTTAAGGTTAATGTAGAAAGATGAATTATGTCTTCTACTTGAAATGAGGAGATACTATAAAATTACATGCAAAGCTGTTTACATCAAAGCATTACATCCTTTACCAAAGACTGGAGAAATGTGGAGAAACTCATCTATTGGCACAGGAAAGTAATAAACAATTTCAATATGGAGTAGACTATACAGATTAAGGACAAAGTACATCTATTTGGCAAAGGCTCATATTGAACAATTGCCCTTTGAGTTGATAGCTACAGCTATGTATTTTACAGAAATTGAGAGTTAGAATTTACACTAATTGACTTTTTCAAGGAGCTGAATAAAAAGGGTTAGAATTGTAAATGCCTTAAGCAGGAAATAAGAGCCATTTGGTCTGTAACAAGCAATTGTAAGCAACCCTGAACAGAGCCGCATCTTTAAAGGAAGCTGCATATTGTACCATAGGAAAATTGACATTGGAGAGAAAAGTAAAAGGGCTTTCAAATGTTTTCAAATGTTTTTCAAACTTCATGTTTAAAACATGAAGTTACGGCATGCCACAACTAAAAGCAATCAAACAATAGTCAAAAAGGAAATCACATGGTCTTCAGGTCGTGGAGGAAATCGTATGTCACACTGGAATTTGAAGAACTGAAGCTGACTTTTTTTGTTAAAGGAATGGGTTTGCGAAGGTATACACTGTATGCAGGTGAAAGCATGCTCGTCTTAGGAGGCTATGGAGATGACAGCTAGCGGGGTGTTACGAAATGGAGATTATTTACAAGGAAGAAAGAATAAAACAATTTAAACAAGATTTCAGGAAATGAGTAAGTTTTTCAAGAATGCAAGAGTTTTAAGCCAAAGTTTTAAAAGGCAGCAAGGAAATGAATGTCCCAATCTTGCTCCTTGACCTTACTCCATTTGTTCAGTAAAACACAATAATACAGTTTAATCAGAAACCGGGAGAACAAAGGAGTTTCTTTAATTCATGCCAACCAGTCAAAGGAGTGGAAAGCATGGCAAACCAAGAACCACTCTAGACAGAAGTGAGTGTAATGTCTGCAGTTGTGACACTTACAACTATTTGTACAGTAGAATCAATTTACATACTCTGAAAATTTGAATATATTTAAAATCATTACAACAAAGTATAGACATGTTTGACAATAACAACAATGGAAGTTTGAATAAATATATATATTCTATTGCATTAAAGTCTCAATGAACAAATTCAATTTACAGCAAGAAAGAATGAAAAAAAACTTGCAAAATATAATGAGGAGCTTGATATACAGAGAATCTTTTGTGATGCCATGGAAGAAAAGATTCATGGAAACTTTTGCAATCCAGTATTTTACTTGTGAGTGTGATCTTGTGGAACAGGAAGGCCAGAGAAAGAAAGTTGCAGCAAAGAAGTAAAAGTAAATCCAATTAAGTTCCTGAGTAATTCTGCTGTATCCTTAGGTAAAACATATCTGCAACAGACAATCTGAAATCTGTGTGCTTTAGAGTTATGACTGAAAGATCCTTCTTTCATGATTGAAAGATCCTTCTTGTCCACCATCTACCAAAAATAAAATAAATAAATAAATAAAAGAAAGTAAAAAAGAAACATTAGTAATTCTAATGCTTCTCATACACATACTGAGCGAGTATTGGGAACTATGCTGAAAATATGAAAAAATATTCAATGTATTCCAAGGATCTGAAAAATCTCTGGGGCTATATTCCTGTGCCATCTCAGGGATTTATAATCTGAAGAATCAAAGCTAGCTGCATTCAATAGAAAGAATACAATTTCCTATTTCAGTAGGAAAGATGGAAGATAGAGCATACATAATAAAGAGATGAACATTACTTTTAAAGTAAATACAAAGCACAAACATTACTGAAAATAACTAAGGCTTAATCACAAGTAAATTACATTAGAAATATAAAATTATGATAAACATTGATCTCATATATATGTATATATACATATATATGCTGCAACATACTAGGACACTGTGAATAATATGATAGTAATAAAGAAAAATTTCATGTCAAATGAATTTCCAATAAATCTAATGAATCTATGGTACATTAACATTATTTTATTTCAACTTTTAGTATATTAATAAAATACAGAAAAAATTTAAAATAATAAATTGAAGAGGAAAATTTAAAGCAGGCGTATATAATATGTCAATATAAATCTAAAAAGTAATGAGTATTCTGCCTGCCAAGTCACTGTGTATCATACCCAACAGAAGCAAACTATACCCTGTTCTCTGCACTCCATTTTCCAGCCCACAACTATGCTTGCACCCTGGAAGTCTGTTGGCACTAGAGATAATGAGAGAAGACCCTTGCCCAAGTACTTGACTGCCAAGTCCCCTTAAACCTCTCTGAACAGTCTTAAACTGCTGCTCACCCCCTGGACTCCATTTTCAGGCCCACAATTCTACTTACTTTCCTGGAGGCATAAGGACATGACCATAGATGCCTGCACAGACTACTATACCCAGAAAATCTTTCAACTATCATAGATAGAGACAACAAGATATTCCATGGCAAAACCATATTAAATTATTTATCCACATACACAGCCCTACAAAAGATATTAGAAAGAAAACTTTAACCCAAAAAGGTTAAATAGAACCAAGGATACATAGAAAAAGAGGGATAAACACATACACGCATGCTCATCCACCCACACACAACCACACACAACAACATAAAAGTAACAAGAATTAACAATCATTTGTCATTAATATCTCTCAACATCAGTGAACATAATTCCCCAATGAAAAGACACAGGTTAACAGAATGGATCTGAAGAAACAATCTATCATTTTCCACCATAAAAGAAACTTACATTAGCAACAGTGATGAATATTACCTTAGAGTAAAGGTCTGGGAAAAGGTTTTCCAAGCAAACACACTCAAAAAGCAAGATGCAGTAGCCATTCTAATATCAAATAAAGTGTAGGACCATGAAAGGTAGCAGTTGAGCTAAGTCTTGAAGCTCCAGAAACTGAAGGAACAGTAGGAGCTTTGCCTGTTCCGGAGCACCAGGTCCCTATCACTAGCTGCAGCCCCCATAGATTTGTGGCCATCAGTCATGTATGGGCAATGCCCCAAGCCCCTCTACATGTAGAGGACCTGACTTGTGGTCATGTAGGCTCAAGATAGATCTCCATTTTAATGAGGTACCTAGAGGCCTAGAGGACTAAGTCAATAAGCTTTCCTTTACAGACACTCCTCCCTGCAAAAGGTATTTTAATCTCAGGCCCACCTTGAGAAGTGGGGTATGGTTTGCACATCTACTTTCCACCATGACAATAAATGCCTTAAAACTACGGACTGCCTCTTTTCATTGGGATATGCCATGGGGAGCCATGGAGAAGGCCTTCACCTATAAGGTCACCATCTAGTCTCCTGTAAAAGGCCTCTCTGCAATCCCAGCCACAACTGCCAACAAGCTCAAACCTGTCACTACGGTCAAACTAAATACTCACCCCATGAAACCAGCTGGAGCTCCCCTTTGCACTTCCATGGCTTCCAGTGGGACCTGGATGTCCAAGAGCCTGAGAGCCAGACAGCCTTGTACTTGTCACAGGACCAGGGTTACCCCAAGCCAGCTCCAGCTGTCCTGTGCCTCGACTGCCCTTTCCCACCCCTGAAGCCATGTCTCTGGGTGTGGAGTAAGCTCTGTCAACTTCCCATGCCCTGCCTCCTGTAGCAGCCTTGCCCTGTGGTGGAATCAAACTCAGGATTTAAATAAAAAATAAATAAACAAATAAATAAGTAAAACAAAACAAAACCAGAAGCAAATAGAACAATTCATTGAGAAAATCAACAACATAGACCAACACTTATCCCAACTGAATAAACTGTATAAAAACAAGATCCAAATTAGCAAAATCAGAAATGAAAGGGGGGAAATAACAACTGACAACAAGGAAATACAAAGAATTATGAGGTGTTACATGGATAGCATGTACTACACAAAATTAGAAAATCTAAATGAAATGGACAATTTCCTTAATAGATACCACTTAGCACAGCTAAATCAATAACAGATGAACAATCTAAATAGACTATATTTAGAAGTGGTAATTGAAAGTTTCCCAACGGAAAAAAAAAATACCCAGGGGCCAGAAGGTTTAATGAAGGATTCTACTCTACTAGACCTTCAAAGAAGAGATAATACTAATATTCCTCAAATTATTCCACAAAATATAAATAGAAAGAACACTGCCAAATTCATTTTATGAGGCCACAGTCACCCTGATATCTAAACCACACAATGACTCAACCAATAAAAGGGAATTTCAGACCAATTTCCCTGATGAACATTGATAAAAAGGTACTCAATAAAATACTTGCAAAACCAATCTAAGAACACATCAAACCCATCATCCTCCATGATCAAGTAGGCTTCATCCAAGAGATACAGGGATGCTTTTACATATGAAAATCCATCAATGGAGCATCTAATCAAACTAAAAGGAAAAAACAAACAAACTAGTGATCATCTCATTAGATGCTAAAATGCCTTTGACAAAATCCAACATCCTTTCATGATAAAAGTCTTGGAGAGTTCAGGGAAGGATACAAGGCACATAATTAAACACAATAAAATCAACATATAGCAAGCCTGTAGCCAGCATCAAATTAAATGGAGAAAAACTTAAAGCAATTCCACTAAAATCAGGGACAAGGCAAACCTATTTGTCTCTTCATATCTATTTAATATAGACTTGATGTTTTAGCTACAGCATTAAAACCACTAAAGAGATCAAGGGGATACAAATCGGGATGGAAGAAATTATAATATCACTATTCACTGATGATATGTTACTATATATAAAACTAACCTCAGAATTTCTGTCCTGGAACTCCTACTGCTGATAAACACTTTCAACAGTGTCTGAATACAAAATTAATTTTTAAAAAATCAGCAGCCCTCCTATATACAAACAATAAATGGAATGAGAAAGAAATTAGGGAAGCAAGCCTTTCACAATAGCCACAGATAATATAAAATATCTTGGGGTAACTCTAACCAAGACCATGAAAGAACAATACTCAACATTATATGAAAATAAAAAGGATAATGAAAACAATCCTTAACAATGAATGAAACTCTGGAGGTACCACCATCACTATTTTCGATTGTATTACAGAGCAAATTAAGACTTGAAGAAGTTACACTCTACAGCGTTGTGTCTAAAATATTTTAGAGCGACAAAATGAATTAATGTGGCTCAAAATGGGTAAAGATGACAGAATCTAGAAAGAGAAAATTGACTATCAAAAATTCATACAGTTTTTCATACATATATATGTGTGTGTGTGTGTGTTTCATATATATATATATATATATATATATATATATATATATGACTATGTAGGACCAATCACCATAAATATTAAAAAAATAATTCACTTGAAATATTGAAATATTTTAAGTCAATAAATATCTCTTATTTAGTTAGCTCTTTGCACTATTTCATAATAATAGACATAAAGCCTATTATTAGTCCATTCTTATTACTAGAATGAATGGTAACTCATAAAAGGACATTTATGTCACTCATAATTTTGGAGACCAAGAGTTCAAATAGCATAGGTATCCTCTGGGAAGAATGCTCTTTGATACACAGTCTAACACTAAATGGTACCACAGTAGGAGATGCATGGGAGAGGAGGAGCATTCTGGTTGGCAAAAGGCATGAGGGATGCTGGAGAATGCTCTTTTACGACAAACTTGTTTTTTACACTCCAGATTTTATCCCCCTCCCAGCCCATCCTCTGACTATTCCCCATCCCATACCTCCTCTCCACCTCTCTATCTCCATGAGGATATCCTCACCCTCCCATCCCCTATCCCACCAGACCTCTAAACTCCTTGGTGCCTCTAGTCTCTTGAAGGTTATGTGCATCTTCTCTGACTGATCCCAGACCCAGCAGTCCTCTGCTGTATATGTGTTGGGGGCCTCAAACCAGCTGGTATATACTACCTGGTTGGTTGTCTGGTGTCTGAGAGACCTTGGGGTCCAGATTAATTGAGACTACTGGTCCTCCTACAGGGTCGCCCTCCCCCTTGGCTTCTTCCAGCTTTTCCCTAATTCAACCACAGGGGTCAGCAACTTCTGTCCATTGGTTGGGTGTAAATATTTGCATCTGACTCTTTCAGCTGATTTTTTGGGTCTTTCAGAGGGCAGTATGACAAACATGTGTAAGAATTTACTTTGCTTTGGAGGAAAACTACTTTAGTTCCTGTCTTAGTCAGAGTTTCTATTCCTGCACAAACATCATGACCAAGATGCAAGTTGGGGAGGGAAGTGTTTATTGAGCTTACACTTCCACATTGCTGTTCATCACCAGAGGAAGTCAGGACTGGATCTCAAGCAGGTCAGGGATCAGGAGCTGATGCAGAGGCAGTGGAGGGATATAACTTACTGGCTTGCTTGCTTCTGGCTTGCTCAGCTGGCTTTCTTATGGAGCCCAAGACTACCAGCCCACAGATGGTACCACCCACAAGGGGCCCTCTCCCCTTGATCACTAATTGAGAAAATGCCTTACAGCTGGATCTCATGGAGGCATTTTCTCAACTGAAACTCTTTTCTCTGTGGTAACTCCAGCTTGTGTCAAGTTGACAAAATACCAGCCAGTACAGTTCCTCCCATGGACCTGCCACCAAAGAACTAAGAGCTTTCGTAATGCCACAGTGGCAGCAACCAAGCTTCTGACATTTGAATCCTGAAGAGAAAAACTACATAAAACTACAGTAAGTATTAATAAATAATAATAATAATAATAATAATAATAATAATAATAAATATCATTTAAAAAGTTTTCCTTCTTGGTATATTCTTGAAAATTCCTATGAAGGCCTATGAAAATCTATCCCAGTCTTTGTATTTTTTGGATAATTTAATGCAAGCTAATGTCATTGAGAGAGAACCTCAATTAAGAAAATGTCTCCCACCAGTTTGGCCTGCGGGCCATATTCTTGATCAATTATTGAAATGGGAGGGTCTAGCTCACTGGGTGGTGATGCCAACCCTGGATTGGTGATCCTTGATGGTGTAAGAAAGAGGGCTGAGCAAAACAAAGAGGACAAGGAAGTAAGCAGTGTTCTGCTGTGTTCCTGCCTTTAGATTCTTGCCCTGACTTTCCTTGGTGATAAAGTATGACCCGACATTTGCAGGCTTTAGCAGGATACTGTGTTTGATCATGTTGTTTTATCACAGCAATAGTAATCTCAATTAGGAGAATTCATTTTGTAGTATTTAAGCAATCCACAGTACTCCTCTCAAGTTCAGGTTTAACTACTGAGTGTACAGCTCTGCATTTACACCCCTCTATTTGCTCTCTACTGAGCACCAAATCCATGCTACAGAAAAATGAGCATTGAATTTGGGGATAAGTGAGAGGCCTAAAGCTTTGCTGTATCTTTGACTATCGAAGTTATCAGAATGAATTCAGGTGAGCTGTGTGGGAGTTCATTTCCTAAGCTCCCTGAAGGGGGAAAGCCAGTCCTTCATGCCAGGGTTTTGAGGGGGTGAAGTGAAAGGAAGGCCTTTCACTGCCTGGATCCTCTTCCTCAGAAAAGGCATTTTGAATTAAATTTTATGTTCCTATAAAATTACCAAGTGTATAGTTGACACATTCAAAAAATATGGGCTTAATTAGAAAATAATGAACTGAATTTGACAAGCGAAGGTCCTTCAGCATATTTGATGCTTTTCTTAGAATCTACCAGAACCTCTTCAAACCCAGATTTTCATGCATTTACTCTTGATTTCAAAATCATTTCAAATCCTTGGAATATTTTTTCCAGATGGCTTTAAGAAGGTTTTTTTTTCCTTTCTCTTTCTTCCTTGGGGTATAAAGCCAAAACAGCATGAAGAATTCAAGAGTGAAGGAGCAGGCTCATTTTGTTTTCATTTTATCATTATTTATTATTATTATTATTATTATTATTATTATTATTATTATTATTATTATT
>JADRCH010000175.1:3722642-3818924 GCA_019843965.1 Rhynchomys soricoides
TTATTATTATTATTATTATTATTATTATTATTATTATTATTATTATTTGGCTGAGGATAATCAAGAGGGAATTGTTCTTTTATCCAGAAATAATATCCTGTGCTAATCATTATTCAAAGACTTTTTCTTTGCTAAGTCATACCACCACTTAGAGATCTTAATTTCATCTGTCTGCTCTGAATTAATTTAACTAAAAGTAAAGCTTTGTGCACGTCTGCTCGTCAGTTCTCTTACCCGTACTCTCAGCACAGGCATGGCCTCCTGGGCAATAGCTGAAGTCTCTTCCCATTAGCTTGGCACTTCTCAACCCAGGAGGCCACACTTTCATCTGTAAACTTGATCATCTCATTAACTGCCCCTTCTTGCAGAGCTTTTATAATAAAATATTGTTAAATAAGTCTACAGAGCCCTAGCACTGATCCCTGGAGAATACCGTTCTTAAAAACTTATAAGTTAGAAAAGGCAAAAATGTTTCCTAAACTTTTTTAATCTCTAAAAGCTAATTGAAGCTACATGGCCAAGTGCCTATCCTGAATTTATAACCACTGCATTCAGAGTAGCTATCCACACTGACCACTGAAACTCTAGCCAGAAGAGATTGCCGTTTAACACAAAAGTATTCAGATATCAAAAGCCATGATATAGAAAAATTGTCAGTTTAAAAAACTATATACTATATGCTTGATCAGAAGAACATCCATATGGACTCATAGGAAGCATGTGCTACATTATGCTACTTTTCTACCTTTAAAATACATTGCATAATGCCTTCTGCTGTCATTGAAATACGTTATCTCCAAAATTCAGGTACCAAACCCAGTATCCAAGATGATAATGTTACATGAGGCTTTCTTCCTTGTGAATTGATTTAGGCCCTCATAAAAATCCCACTTCACACAGTGTTAGACTCTGCTGCTCTTCCACTCTCTGCCTTGTACTACATAGTTCATCTCTCTCTGGAGAGTATAGTCCTTACCAGATACTAAATCAAACAGTGGCTTTGTCTTGGACTTACAGCCTCTACAACTGTAAAATGTACTTCTATTGTCTATAAAATGACTCAGAATCATATATTTTATAGCAATACTGAAAGATTAAGATACTTATATCAAAAACTATATGCAAATGTATATGCTCCATACATAGTAGATGTTCAACAATTATATACTGAATTAATAAATGAATGAAGTCATAGTACACAAGTGACATTAGAGTGGAAGTGCAATAAGTAAAAATGATAAATAAGTATTTTTATTCATTAATCTATGCAACTAAATAAATAGTTTCTTTTGTAGTGAATACATTCTTGCAGGAAAAATAAATAGATGGAACATTCAACAAGAAGCCTATGTTAACATGCTTTTCTTAGCAGAATTTATTGCTGTTAAGGTGCCAACCCAGAGTCCTATGAGCACTAGGCGAGTGATTCCAATGTCAGTGTTCACTTTGAAATGCATTTGTTACTATGGAAACAATACAATCTTTGGAAAGGAAAAGACTTAATGGTACCCACAAGTGTGCTGCACATTGCAAATGTGCATAATGACTCCGAACACCTTACATGTGTACAAAATAATATGAAGAACTTAGATATTGCATTATGAAAAAGTATATTTACAGGTATTAAAAGTTAATAAATAACTGGAAGCCACAGAATTGAGAAATAATATTTTCATTAAATTTCTCTCTGATATCTTTAATATAAAGAAAGTAATTTATGCTGATTTTTATCATAACAAGCATAGACTAATTCAAATCTAGAATATGTTGTGGCTATTTGTTATCATGAAAGAATAGCTCTTTTAATGGATTGGTCAAAGCAAGGACTCTAATTTATCCACATCCCAACTCTTCCAGTGCCTAAGAAAAGGCAATGCATTTACTTATCTTTTAATGAATTTCCACTTTGTGCTGATATGTAGGTGGTAACAGTGATGTGTGTATGTGTGTGTACGTGTGTTCCTGTGTGGGTGTGAGTGCCCAAATGCACACATGGAGGTCAGAGGCCAACTTCTATTGTCTGTCCTTTCCTGTTGGATATAGGGTCTTCTACCACTTACCATTTCATATGCAGGCTAGTAGTATATATTAGCTAGAGGTATATATTAACTAGTGATATATATTCAGGAAAATCTAGCTTAATTCCTCATCTCAACATAGGAGGTCTTTGAGGTTGTTTTTCTTTATACGGGTCAGAAGACCAAAACCTTAGGTCCTCATGGTTGCACCGTAATCACTTTATCCACTGAACCGTCTGCTCAGGTCTAAACAGTCAATTTTATTATTACAATCCTAGTTTGTGTCAAGCTTTTTCTTGATTCTGCATGTCAAAGTTCACTGAATTGTCTTTACCCTATTTTTCTCTACAGTGTTCTCACTTCAGTAAATATCAATTTTAATGAAGTATAATTTATATGTAGTATACTTATTTTTTCTATTTTTATTGTCATATACTCATGGTACATAATGATCATATTCAACCCATCCTTCTGCCTCTCCTTAGTCCTCCTATACTTTGCTCTCTCCTCTTCCTCTTCCTCCCCTTCCCCCTCCTCCTCCTCCCCCTCCTCCTCCTCTTTTCTGTGTTCTTCCTTCTACTGTCACATGGAATACACAAAAGAGAAAATAACATGAGTATGTTGTTTTTCTTTGCTGACTTAATTTGTCTTAATACAATGATTTCCACTTTCATCCATTTTCCAGTAAATGACATAACTTTATTCTTCTTCTTTGGTTTCTTTTGCTAAAAAATAAAAATATACTTTATTCATGGGTTGACAGACACTTAGACTGATTTCTAAGCTTGGATATTGAAAATAGAAAGTGCATGTATTTTTGTCACATACTGCTGGAATATCCTTTTGGTATATATTTATAAGTGATATTACTGGGTAACATGAAAGTTGTACTTTTAGTTTTTGGAGACTCTTCATTCAGGAGTAAAAGTGGCCAATAAGCATGTGTAAAATATTTAGTATCAATAGCCAGTAGAGAGATATGAATTGAAACTACATTAGAAATCTCTAATCTTACTTCTATGAGAATTGTATAGCAGAAAAATAAAATAAACAACAAATGCTGGTGAGAATATGGACATGAGGGAAACATTACTCAGCTAGTTGGTCCAGCCACTGGGAAAATAATTGTGATGGCTCCCCATATTTCAACCTTTGTATATGTAGTCTTAAGTATTTTGACACATGAACACTCATAATCACAACAGTCCACTACATACAACACACACCCACACAGACACACAGACACACACACACACGAGAGACAGAGACAGAGAGAGAGAGAGAGAGAGAGAGAGAAGTCTCTGTTAATCTTTTAAGTCAAACATAAATACTTGATAATACTTGTGTTTCTGTCTCTGCAATTACACATTTCAAGCTTCTTGTAGACACAAACTGTATTATAGTCTTTTCTACAAGACTAGAAAAACGTAAATTCATGTTTTAGATTATTCAGAATATTGGATAATACCAATGGTTAAAATCTCTTAAATTATTCAACCATAATATGGCCATAGCATAACTTTTTCTGTTCACCACATAACATTTTGTTTTTGTGGTAGTTGTTTGTACTGATTATCCAAGCTGCTCTTTGTGTATTTTCTATGCTCACGAATAAAACCTAGCTATGGGATTAGTATATCATCATATGTACATCATTTTCCTCTAGTAGACACTGAAACTGTGTTCTGACGAGTCTTACTAGTTCACACAACCAACAAAGGGACAAGCTGTGAGCTCCAGCTGTTTCACATTCTGGAAATAGCTCTTTTCTTTACACTGCTTTGCATCTTGATAGTTGTATACTAGTGTTGCTTTGTGACATAAATGGCCTTTCTCCCAGTGGATGTTGACATTAACTCTCTCCCATATTTCTTCATGGCCCTTTGATCTACTTTTAGAAAAATGTGCATTTACATCTACAATAAAATATTATTAGTGTACCTATTTCTTTAACTGTTGATTTCCAACAGCTTTTCATACATTCTGGTTATAACCATGGGTGTTTGTCAGTGTCAGTGGCTTGCTTATTCATAATTTGGACTTATTCTTCAATGAACAAAAACATTTAACTTTCCACTGAAGTAGCATTTATCCGTTTGTCTTATTGCTTACAATTTGATGCCACATAAAGTAAGCATTTTCTTAGCACACTCATTAAGGATTTTCAAGGATCTTTCTGACTTCTGACTTCATTGTTTTATCTTCAGAAGATGTGCTTTGTGTAATTTCAATTCTTTGACATTTTTATTTTTACAATCTATAAAGGGAATGTTAGCTGAATTTGAGCACTGTGGTTGCTATATTGATAATTTATGGTTCTACTGCTGTGATAAAGCACATGAAGACAACTTGATGAGAAAAAGGTTGATGTCATTTTACAGCTTGATGTCAATCATCTAAGGAAGTCAGGGCAGGTACTCATGGCAGAAGCCTGGAGCGAGATGCTCATTCTGAGAGTCCATAAAGGAATACTATTTATTGGCTTGTTCTCCACAATTTGCTCAGATTGCTTTCTTAAACAGCTAGGACCATCTGCCCAGGTGTGGTGCTGTCTACCATAAGCAGACTCCCTCAGGTGAACTTTACTACCTTCCTCCTGTAAAAGTCATGAACCTTTGCCAGAGACCTGTAGGTTGACTATGTGCAACTTTCCCCACAGCGGTTCACTGTTTATTTAAAGGATAACAGAAGAAGTAAGTGGTAACTAGACCTGTTTGTATTCCTCTCTACAATGATTACTAGTTGTTTTATGCCTGGTCATGAAGGAGAGCTTCCTATGATTCACCTCCAATACATAATACCTATCCTGATACAGATGTCTGAGTAAGTGATTGTGACCTACTTTCCCTTCTGCAGTTCTAAAGAATTCCTAACCTGTTTTTTGCTTTTAGGAATTGATGAAAATTTTATCCATAAAATAAATAAATAAAATAAATAGCCATATCTTTCTTCTGTTTTTTGACAAAGGTAAGATCCTTTGCAGTACAATCATTCATGGAAGTCTTTTTTTTTTTTCTACATTTCAGTTTCCTTGAAAATGCTGTTCTCTGTGGACTCAAAAGAATTTATTTTGTAGTCTCCATATTCCTCAGGAATGTGTGGAGATGTTCCCATAGCATTCTGTATTCTAAATGTAAGTCTCAATCAAAACATTTTTAAAAAAAAAAACAAATTGCTGAAAATAAGGCAGAAATTAATAACTCTCAAAGTTCTCTTCAATATTTTAATAATAAAAATGAGGTGAAGAAAAGCATAACTAGAAGACACTTTTAAAATACAGTGACATTCCAATTGTCTAGCAAACAGCCATCAATAAAATAAATAAAACATTAGGTAGAAGGAGGCATAAAATATATAACCTACTAATTTGTTGATCTCAATAATGAATTGATCTTTAACTGTGACAAAAATTCACAGTGCTCTAATAAAACACAACAATGTAATTTCTCTCAGCAGCCTGTGATGACATGTGAGCCCAAACCAGAAATAAACATCTCTCTCCATTGACAAATCTCTATTATAATATTTAATAAATCCTGGGCTTCAGATTTAAGGTTCTTACTGTATAAGAACAGAAAAGACAAAGTATCCAGAAGAAGTCAGATCCAATATAAAATGACAGCTTATTTCTAAAAATGGAGGAGTTAGTTCTTAGCTACTTTGGCTCATGAGGCATATATTATAAATGAGTTTTGAAAAAAAAATTAAATACCCTTGCTGTTTTATAATAAAGAAACAATCTGAATCAGCAGATTTATTAAAACTATGAAGACATCTGATTCTAGAAAAATCATAACCAATGTGTGAAGAAGCAATTTCTACTTATGAGTATTAGATAAATAGTAGTCCAGGCCATTGCATAGTTTTGTCTGAATAATTTTACATTAAAAAGAAATAAATGTACAGTGGGTATTAAGTTTAATAAGATTCAGATACTATTTTACAAATCAGGTGTACATTCTCTTAAAAGTATCTGAAAACTTCTTTACTAAATTTATTAAAATGTGGCTATCCCAAATGTGTCCCTTAAATCAACTTATTTGCTTTGATTTATATTGCTTATACCCATTGTCAATGGATTATATCAATATCAATTGCTCACTTTAGTATCAACAAGTCAGCTGTGTTTTGAATGTTGAGATTTAATCACCAGTGTAAAGCATAAAAGATAGTATCTTCATAAGAAGATATGAATGAATGAGATTAGAAGATTTATTGAAGAGGCCCAGGCAAGTGACTATTCCCTCCTGAGTGTTTCATTTAATTACTATTTGTTTTAACACAAAGTCTCTGGATGAACCAGGAGCTTAAAGTTTCAGTTATAGGAACTGGCCAGTAAGCTCCTGGGATAGCTGGTCTCCACTAATACTGCCCCACCCCTTCCCTCAGACTTCTGGGTTCACAGATGTACTTTATCAAGCTCTAGGTTTCTGTGGGATTGGGGATCCCAACTCAGGTCCTCATGCTTGAGCAAGCACTTCTCCCACAGAGCCTTCTCACCACCCCTATTTCTTTATATTTTTGACATGGTTTTTTAGCAATTTCTTTTTATTCTCTACTTTAAATTCTTTTTCACTCCTCATCTTATTTGCACTTGTCTCTAAGAAAATTGAAATGATAATAAGAAAAATTCCAAATTTTAGACCAGCAAACTGCCAAGGAGACTGGATAAGTATTCATGTGTTCTAACTTATCCTCCTATTGTGGGACTATTTGTCCCGGGCTGTAGCTAAATCTAACTCTTCCAATTTAATTAGAACATTTCTACTTGACAATATCCATCATCAAAACACACTTCAATAGCTCCTATACTAAAAGTGTAAAAAAGGCTAACTCCTCCAAGTACTACTTGATTCAGAATTATCATTCCATTTCTCTGCTGTTCAGAAAAACTATCTCCAAGACCCACACTCGAATGCCCTCCTCCTTACTTAAGCATGATGACGATTTTTCAAACTTAGTTCCTTATTTATTATTATGACTACTGTTATTTAATAATAGCTTCAGGCAAATAATTTAGGATTCATCTTTGATCCTTAATGTTTATTTGATCCCACATGCAATGCCTTTACAATCTTTCTCTTCTCTCTTACCTCGAAATCTGACTTGAATTTTAATTCTTTCCACAACATCCACTGTTTACTCTCTGATAAAGCTGTCACCACATACTCCCTGCATCAACACAGTGTTCCTCATATCCCTCATAGTTCTGTCTTATTTGCACAGAAACCAGATGCCTTGAAAGTATGAATTAAGCTATTTCTACCCATCAACAACCCCCATTATACAGGAATACTATTTGTAGTTCTTAATCGTACAAATATTAAATAGCTCCAAGGTATAGAATACCTTTTTTGATACTAAAGTTTTATTCATCTAAATTTTTCTCTTTTACCTTACATGGTTGTCTTCTCACAAAATAAACAAACCAAAAATATTTTAAAATGCTAGTATTGTCATATGTCAGTTTTCCTACTTGTAATTTCATGATCTAAAACATGTTTATTCCAGATGACAACATAAGTGGGTTTTCCATTTCAGTTAAGACCTTCATTCAATCACAGTGTGTTAGATCTTCCCATAATTTCTCAAATAAAATAGAGTCTTTAACTCACTGCTGCACACTTCTTTAAAGTTTTATCTATAATGAAATATTTCCCTTATTTATGTATAAAGTTATTTACCATTATTCTTCCATAATTGTAAAAAGAGTGACTTTTCTTCTTCCATTATTCCTCTATAATTGTAAAAAGAGTGACTTTTCTTCTTCCATGTACCATTGGATCACTATCAACTACAGTAGTACTTGGTACATGTCATGATTCACAAGCCCTTAGAACTATTGCATTATGCTTGGGGATTACAATAAAAATTATACAAACTCAGGGGCTTAAGGACACAAAAAGGTACATTTTCACAGATAGGAAATCTAGAGTTCAAAGTCGAAGTAATGGACAGGGTGGCATATTTTCTCTCTCTCTCTCTCTCTCTCTCTCTCTCTCTCTCTCTCTCCTCTCTACCTATCTTTCTCTACATCTATATCTTTTCCCCCTTTTTATCTCCTTCTTTCTCTAAGATCATATATAGGTAGAGAGGGGAATAAGACAGGAGATCAGCAGAGAGAGTGGGTAATCTCTAGGATGGGCAGAAGACATGGAATGGGGAAAGGTCCCAGAGGGTCCATGGATACAATGTTAGCTGATACTCCTAGTAGTGGGTTATATGAATCCTAAAATGCCACCTCCTTCTAGGTTAGCTGCAAGACCATGATATGGTAATTAAAGGTTACAAACTGAGAATGGACAATTTATTGTAGGTGCAAGGCAGAAAATAAAATATTGACTTGTTTATCAATACAAAACATCAAAACTAATAAGACACAAAGCAGATGATTTGTGTGTCTACAAAAGTGTGCTAACTTGCAACATAAAATTATTGCTTCAAACTTACAATGAATTTATGGGGGCTAGGAACAGAAAAATGAATGTTAAGTCAGCTACTAGTCTTAATGAAAAGACATATAAACAATTATGTTGTTACTTCTAAAACCTTATAAATAAATTACTGCCTTAAATTCACTATGAACTTATTGGAATGTAAAAATGTTTAGAAAAACACAAAATCAATTATCCTGCTGTAATGGTTTTACCCAACAGTTGTTTGAGGTAATTTTTTAGAGAAATTATAAAAACTAAGAACCACAATAAAAATGATGGTACAACTTTTTTCAGCTTCATCCCAAGTGTGTGTGAATACATGATTTTCTTCTTTTCTTTTTCTTTTTCTTTTTTCTTTTTTCTTTTCTGGCTCACAAAGAGTCAAAAAACTCCTAGCCTCTTGCCTGATCAGCAAGGGTCCACAAGTCAAATTAAAAAGAGCCCAGTTTATTTTCTTAACCTAAGTGCCTGAGTCATTGGTTTTCTGATTAGAAAGTTGTCTTCTGTAGTGATAACTTCAAGACTAGTCCCCTCTTTCTGTTCTATTAGATTTAATGTACCTGGTTTTATATTGACATCTTTCATCCATTTGGACTTGAGTTTTGTACAGGGTGATAAATATGGACCAGGGTAAGGCAAGGTTCTGATACTAACATCCTGTTCCCCAATTGGTTCTTGATTTGTCAGTAAAGAAGGCTGGGGAGGCAATTGCTAGGCGGAAGGTACAGGTGTGACTTCCAAGTCTGAGAAGGAAAAAGCAGACACAAAGAAGGAGAGAAATCTCTTTCTGTCATGCTTTGGAGGAAGAACTCAACAATCATGTAAGGTCTTGGGGACAGTTGGGGCTGTGGTATCCACTACAGATGCGTGGCCAAGGATGTTAGGCAGGAGCTAGGCAGGAGCTAGGTGGGACTAGCCACTAAGTTTAGAGCAGGTGGAGAAATGGAAATAATAAATTAGTAAGGGTATGCATGACCCAGGCTGAAGATATCTGTGTCCAGCAATTGTGCCTAGAAGGCAAGTTATAAAGTAACTCCCTGAATATGTGTCTTTTATACATGGACTCAAAGGTCTTGGAAGGGAGCTGGTGGCATAGAAACCTCCTGGAGCTAAAAGTGGGTAATGCAAAAGGGAAGCTGGGAGGGGCTGGTAGAGCGGCCAATTGCAGGCAAAGGTGGTAACAATTTAAAATTACATGCAACATGTGTCCTTATTACATGTTGGAACATCTTCTGGGTATATGCTCAGAAGTGGTATAACTGAGTCCTCAGATAATATTATGACCAATTTTCTGAGGTTCTGCCAAACTGATTTCCAGAGTGGTTGTACCAGTTTGCAATCTCACCAACAATGGAGGAGTGTTCCTCTTTCCCCACATCCTCACCAACATCTGCTGTCACCTGAGTTTTTGATCATAGCCATTCTGACTGGCATGAGGTGGAATCTCAGGGTTGTTTTGATTTGCATTTCCCTGATGCCTGTGGATATTGAACATTTCTTTAGATGCTTCTCAGTCATTCAAGTTTCCTCAGCTGAGAATTCTCAGTTAGACTCTGTTCCCCTTTTTTTTTTTTTTTTTTTTTTTTTTTTTTGGACAGGGTTATTTGGTTCTCTGGAGTCTAACTTCTTGAGTTCTTATAGCAGCTATATTTATATTAGCCAGAAGCTAGAACCAACCCAGATGTCCCTCAACAGAGGAAAGGATACAGAAAATGTGGTGCATTTACACAATGGAATACTACTCAGCTATTAAAAACAATGACTTCATGAAATTCACAGGCAAATGGATGGAACTTGAAAATATCATCCTGAGTGAGGTAACTCAGTCACAAAATAACAAACACAGTATGTACACATTGATAAGTGGATATTAGCCCAAAAGTTCAGAATACCCAAGATTCAATTCACAGCAACTGTTGGACTGAACATGGAGTCCCAGATGGAGGAGTTGGAGAAGGGACTGAAGGAGCTGAGGGACTTTGCAGCCCCATGAAGGGAGCAACAGTGTCAACTGGCCTGACCCCCCCGGTGCTCCCAGAGATTGGACCACCAACCAAAGAATACACGTGGAGGGACCCGTGGTGCTGGCCATGTATGTGGCAGAGGAAGGCCTTGTTAGCTATCAGTGAGAAGAGAGGCCCTTGGATCTGAGGGTGTTAGATGTCCCAGTATAGGGGAATGCCAGGGAGGGAAAGCAGGAGTGGTTGGGTGGGTGGGGGAATACCCCCATAGAGGCAGGGGGAGAGGGGATGGGATAGGGAGTTTCCAAAGGGAAGACCTGGAAAGGGGAAAACATTTGAGATGTAAATAAAGTATCAAAAAGAAAAGAAAATATTACACACAACAGATCTATTTGCATTTTTCTACATGCTAACATCCCATCAGGCCAGCACCATATATTGAAGATGTTCTCCCTTTTCGATTGTATGGTTTTGGCTTCTTTGTCAAAAATCAAATGTCCATAGGTCTGTGGTTTAATTTCTGGGTCTCTGATTAGATTTCATTGATCCTCCTGTGTATTTCTATACTAATACCATGCAGATTTTATTACTATTGCTCTGTAGTATAGTTTGAAATCAGGGATAATGATACTTCCAGAAGTTCTTTGGTTGTTCAGGATTAATTACATCATGAAACTAAAAAGCATCTGTAAGTCAAATGACACCAATCATTAGGAAAAAGATAGTGCCTACAGATTGGGAAAGATATTAACTAACCCTGCATCTTACAGATGGCTAATATCCAAAATATATACAAAACTCAAGAAATTACACAGCAACAATCCAAATATGCTAATTAAAAATAGAGTACAGTACTAAACAGAAAAATTTCAACAGATGAATCTCAAATGGCCAAGAATAACCAAAAAAAAAAAAAAGAAAGAAAGAAAGAAACAAAGAAAGAAAAAATGTTCAATAGTCATTAGGGAAATGCAAATCAAAACAACTCTGAGATTCCACCCTATATCAATCAGAATGGCTAAGATCAAAAACTCAATGGACAGCACATGCTGGTAAGCTTGTGGAACAAAGTGAACACTCCTCCATTGCTGGTGGGAGTGGAAATTGTACAACTACATTGGAAATCAATTAGGCAGTTTCTCATGTTGGAAATATTTCTGCCTCAAAACCCAGCTATAGCATTTTTGAGCATACACTGACAAGATGTTCCACCATCCTACAAGAATACTTGTTCAACTATGTTCATAGCAGATTTATTCAAAATAGCCAGAAACTGGTACCAACCTAGATGTTCCTCAACTGAAGAATGGATAAATAAAACATGGTTCACTTACACAATGGAATACTACCCAACTATTAAAAACTTATGGATTTCACAGTCAAATAGATGTAACTAAAAAATATCATTCTGAGTGTGGTCACCCTGATCCAAAAAAGACCTAAATGTTATGAATTCACATGTGGATATTAGCTATAAAGTAGAGAATAACCATGCTGTAATCAACAGACTCAAAGACGCCAAATAATGAGGGCTCAAAGAAGAATATTTGAATCTTTCTCAGAAGGGGAAACAAAATCGATATTGGATAGGTGGTGGAAGGAGGGAACTGAGGGGAAGAGAGGATGAAGAGGGAGGTGGGGCTTGGAGGGAGGAGATCATATGTAAGGAGAACAGGGAAGATAGAAGGGAGATAGGGTAGTAATCTCTAAAATATGGCAGAGACCTGGGATGGGGGAGGCTGCAGAGGGTGGGGGTAACTCTAGCTGAGATTCCTAGTAGTGGGGGATATGGATTCTAAAGTGACCCCTTCCTGTAGCCAGACAAGACTCCCAATGGAGGGATAAGGACAGCAACCAAGCCAGAAATCTGTCCACCTAAAATGTGTCTTGCCTACATTATGTGCAGGGACAAAGAGCAGAGACTGAGGGAATGGTCAACCAACGACTGCCCCAAGTTGAGACCCATCCCATTGTCAAAAACCAATCCCTGACATGATTAATGATACTCTGTTACGCTTGCAGAGAGAAACCTAGCATAACTGTCTTCTGAGATGCTCCACCCAGCAGCCAATGGAAAAAGAGTCAAAGACTCACACTCAAACAGTAGATGTAGCTCAAGGAGTCTTACAGAAGAGGTTGGAGAAGGACTGAGGGACCCAAAGAGGACAGGGACTCCCCAGGAAGATCAACAGAATCAACTAACCTTTACCCTTGGGGTCTCCCAAGGACTGAATCAGCAACCAATGGGCTAACAGTGACTGGACCTAGGCTCTCTGCACATATGTAGCAGATGATCAGCTTGGTCTTCACGCACCCCTAAATGGACCACCTTTTCTTGGCTCAGTGGGAAAGGATGCACCTAGGCCTGCAACAAGTTGATGTGGCAGCAGGGGACTAGTTGTGGGTGATACCTAGAGAGGGGCTTCCCCTACTCAAATAGAAGTTATCAGATTTAGGTCCATTATATTCCAGTATGCCCTCATAAGTAAATATGCAAATTCTTCATTCCTATTATGTTTATAATGTGTGATTCTAGTAAAAATGTATTCCCAAGGGGGCAATGGGCAAAAAACATTACTTAATACATTATGAGCACATTTGCACAAAGTCATAAAGATTAAAGCTGTAAAACTTATATCAGAATAATTTCCAGATATAACTCAGATGCCCTAGGTCATCATCACTGAAAATCCTGGAGAAGTGTTAAGATTTGCTTAGTCCTCACAGGTATCTTTTCAATCCTCATTTTTAATTCAAGTATTTTCATAATTGGAAAGATCTATGTTTCTTCTGTAACACATAAACATTTGTTTTGAGTTGATAATATATAATTGAAAACTAGAAACAGCAAATTAAGTCACTTAGGGCCATCATTTATGTTATACCTAGGAGGAAAGAAGTAGTTTGCACATGCAACTGTTAAAGAATCTCTAGGCAGTACACTGAAGGGCAGGCTCATCATGCTGGTAGCAAAAAGCAGAACAAGTTGGAAGGGACAGGTATATATCAATAGGTTATTGTACATGGTTACATTTTTATTATAATCACTGATGGTATCTGTGTTCTTTTGTCAAATTATAAACAAATGATAAAGTGATTTATTACAAATATTTCAATACTATGTATCATTAAAATCCCTTGAAAGTAATATGTGTATTTCTCTCTCTTGCTCTATATCTTATTGAACACTGTAAACACAGTGTTTTGATTTTTATTTGACCACTGCCTCCAGCCCAAGTGTAGGGCCATTTTTACTTTCTGAAAAACTGCATTCCATTTCCCTCTGTCCCTTGAGATAGAGCACATTATCAATAACCAGATACTTACTGCTTTAGTGTTTTTAATTGCTAAGTAATAATGTAGTGAAGAGAAGTATGATGAAAAGATGAGTGTGATGAGAGAGAGTGAGAGAGAGAGAGAGAGAGGCACTACTTGCAAAAACTGCATTATTGACTCAAACTTTGACACATCAAATCAGAGGATTCTCTATTATTAAAGATTTAGGGGACTTTGTCTCTTATGTTTCTTATTGCCATAATGAGCATATAGACTTTGAGAAATGGATAGAACATTATTTGAAAAAAAATCAAGATATCTAATGACTAAGGCAAATGAGCATACCTTTGATACATGGGGAAAGTTGACAAAATCAGATCTCATGGTAGCCACAAAGATAACACTAACTAAAGCAAGGATAGAATAATAAAGTATCATTTTCTGTGTGTACAGAAATACATATGGAGAAATCGGTATACTAATTGGCTTTTTCTGCTTTTGTTTTCCCTTCCCCTGTGAAAGTGTGCCTACTCTGTACTGACAAATTCACAATTTCCCAATTATCAAAAGAGAATTTGTTTCCTAAGTTCATATTTAGATTGGTTTAGCTACCACAGTTCAACTCATAATACATCTTTTGTAAGTGTTCACTTTGAGTATTATAGAGAATGAGATGAAAGAAAATGCTTACTGAGGCTTCTGGAGTAGAAAGTAAGTTTCCTTTTATGAATGTTGTCTGGTTTGTCATTGTTGTATATCTGCTCATGGATCAGCCGTAAGAAACTTTTCTTCACTTGAATTCCTCAGAAAGAATGAAAGTCCAAGAAATAACAGACTTCATCTTCTAAATATAAATGTACACTCTAGTGTGACTCTAAGGCCAACACAGAGAAAGAAAAGCTGAATAGTGAGAGGAAACACAGAATTCTGCTCACAGACTTTAAATCATGGCTAATCAGTCAAAGCCTGAAATCATACATATTTACTGCTTGTTTTTCTAGTGAATAAACCAGATGATTTTTCCTCATTTTATGCATTTTATTTCCATTTTCTGTTTCTTAAAAAAGCATAATCTGTAAATAAAATATTCTTCATTTACTTCTCAAAAACAGAGTATTGTAATGATTCATAGTCATTGCATTTGGTGACTAGTTTATCATTTATGAGCTACCTCTATCACTCCATGTAAGAAATATAACATAAATGTGTAAGCTGCTTGGATTTCCTGGGCATACAGATAATTCAAGCTAATTACTAAAACGAATTTATTTTTCCATATACCTCATTAGTTGTTTAAGACCAGATAAACAAATATAACATGGAATCTTAATATTAATAGATTATTCTATAGAAAATAAACATATTTTCTATATTGAATATATGTAATATATTCAATATGTTGTAATATATTTCATATATCAGTTTCTCTTGAGTGTTTCAGCTAATTAAATGCCTTCAAATCATTGTGAAGTACACAAAACTTTGAATTTATGAAATATTTATAAAAAAACATATCACGTACACAGTAGTTCTCAGCTGTGACTACAGCATATGGTTTATAAGTGGAAACAGGTGTGTGAGAGCAGGTGGTCATGCCAAGCACAGCAAGGACTGGAATTTACTGTGGGGAAGCAGCATGATAAAATTCCTCTATTGGCATGGCAGGAAACTTGCTGATTTGATGACAGAACCTAAAAGATTCTCACGGGGGGTAAACACATGCGAGAGCACTTGAAATGAAGGTGTTCATCCACTGCAATATCCCAAATGGATGTGAAGGAAACAGGCAGTCTCTTACCCACAGGGAGTGAATGCACAATTAGCCTCATATTAAAAGGGGTTTGTAACACAAGTGTATTAAATGAAGATTAAAAATATACCCTCCCCTCTTCTAGCTTTTCTCTAATTCATCAAAGGGGTCAGCAGTTTCTGTCCATTGGTTGGGTGTAATATCTGCATCTGACTCTTTCTAAAAACAATGCTGCTTTCTTCTTTAAAAAAAAAAAAGATTTATTTTATGTATATGAGTACACTGTAGCTGGGTGACCCTGTAGGAGGACTAGCAGTCTCAATCAACCTGGATCCCCAAGATCTCTCCGACACTGGACCACCAACCAGGCAGCATACACCAGCTGATATGCGATCCCTAAGACATATACAGCTGAGAACTGCCTGGTCTGGGTTTAGTCAGAGAGGATGCACCTAACCCTCAAGAAACTGGAGGCCCCAGGGAGTTTAGAATTCTGGTAGGGTGGAGGTGGGGGTGGAGACATTCTCGTGGAGGTATGGGATATGGAACAGTCAGAGGGTGGACCAGAAAGGGAATAAAATCTGGAGCTTAATATTAATTAATTAATTAATTAAAAATACCCTCCCTGTTATTTCAATATAAAATTAGTACAAACCAGATATGGGCTGTTGGTATCACTATTATTCATACAATTTCTAAAGACAAAAATGTATGCCTCCCTGTACCTGTAAACCCCAGGTATCAGAAAACCCCACTCATGGAAAAGATGCATAGGATGCCCTATGATTATTTTAATATGTACTCTTTTAATGGACTCATTGTAAAATTCCATATGGTTCACAGAAAACAGTTAACAGGAGAGATTTATGATGTTTAAACCTCAGCTTCAGTACTGTCAGTAGTTTATTCTATTCACCAAATCAGAGCCAGTTGTCCACATTAAGGGAAAATAACCGACATACAAACCAAAAGAAAAAGAAAAAAAAAAATCCTGTTTCTAGAGGAATTTAAAATGGTCAGACATGTATACATTTCAATATGAGTTTTGGACATCTGGTTATGACTCTGTTTGAGAAGAAGCCTCTGTGCAAACTAGTAAAAGACAAGAGTCCAAAAAATTAATAGGCCATATTCCTGCAAGAGAACAATTTGAGGAAGGATTAAATAAAAGCCTTAATGGTGGGATTATTTCTTCACAATGAAGCAACCCTCTTGGTAGCCAGGTAATAGCCACTAAAACCACACTGCTTACACAAAGGTATCAAGCAAGGGTCAGTCATAACTGAAAGAAAGTATTTTTCTCTCCTGAATATGGATGAATAAGAAAAAACTAGCTGGAAATAAGACTATGCTGTGGGGAAGTAGCCAGTTACACTTTGCACAGGGAAACTATAAGAATAGAACAGACTACAGAGACAAAGCAAGACTGTCTAGGTTGTGGGCACACAGAGATGCAGACACCTTGTATAGAGATATGGCCAGAGAACAGCAGACTATAGAATCAGAAGCAGATATATGGTGTAGGAGCCAGAAGCTAAAAAAGCATGCTTCCATTCATGTAAACAGCAATAAAAGATACATATAGTGAAAGGTATAGATAAATAAATTAGAGAGACCTCTGCCTGGGCCACCAGGGCTCCATAGTCAAACAGCGTGGGAGAGAAAGCTTGCCACCCAGGAGTGGAGGAAAACCAGTGAGAGGAGGGCTCCAGACACAGGAACTGAGTAACAGCCAGGAGGAAAAAGCTTTCTGGTTTCCATCTGTGGCAGGAGACCTATGCCTGGACCACCAGGGCTCCATACCCAAATAGCTCTGGGAGAAAGCTAGCCATCCTAGGAGTGGGGGCAAGCCTGACTGCTCAGAGGGACCCACCTGGAATCCCTAGGACACAGGGACTAAGGAACAGGGTTCTGGTTTCTTTCAGTGGCAGAAGAGCAGATCCTGTGACACAGGGCTCCTTACTCAAATAGTTCCAGGAGAGAGCTGGTATACCAGGAGTGCCAAAACACCTTTAAGCACAGGCAAGACCACCACTTCTTTTCAAATTCACTGGAACAACAAGACCCTTGCAGATCCATCAGGACACAGGAAACAAGGGTCAGCTGAGGATTAGCTCCTTCTTGTTTCTGTCTGCACCCCAGTGCTGACCCCAGAGCTGGGTCACCTGCACCACAACTCTCCAAACCCAAATTCCTCTCAGAGAGAACTGGTCTTCAAGGAGTATTGACACCTAGGCTTGCAGGAAAGACAAGGCACAGTCAGAGAGAGTAAGACCAGCTAACACCAGAGATAACCAGATGGCGAAAGGCAAGGACAAGAACACAAGAAACAGAAACCAAGACTACTTGGCATCATCAGAACCCTCTCCCAACACAGCAAGCCCTGGATACCCCAACACACCAGAAAAGGAAGACTCAGACTTAAACAATCACATCTCAAGAGGATGATAGAAGATTTTAAGAAGGAAATAAATAAATCCCTTAAAGAAACACAAAAGAACACAGGTAAACAACTGGAAGCCCTTAAAGAGGATACACAAAAATCCCTTAAAGAATTACAGAAAAACACAATCAAACAAATGAACAAAAACATTCAGGAATTAAAAACAGAAATAAAAACAATAAAGAAATCACAAAGGGAGACAATCCTGGAGTTAGAAAACCTAGGAAAGAAATCAGGAGTCATAGATGCGAGCATCAACAAAAGAATACAAAAGATGGAAGAGAGAATCTCAGGTACAGAAGATACCATAGAAAACATGGACACAACAGTCAAAGAAAACACAAAATGCAAAAAGTTCCTAACCCAAAACATCCAGGATATCCAGGATACAATGAGAAGACAGAACCTGAGGATAATAGATACAGAAGAGAATGAAGATTCCAACTTAAAGCACCAGTAAATATCTTCAACAAAATAGTAGAAGAAAACTTCCTTAACCTAAAGAAAGAGATAAACATAAATTTACAAGAAGCCTACAGAACGCCAAATAGACTGGCATAGAAAAGAAATTCTTCCTGTCACATTATACTCAAAACACCAAATACACAAAATAAGGAAAGAATATTAAAAGCAGTAAGGGAAAAAGGGCAAGTAACGTATAAAGACAGACCTTTCAGAATTACGCCAGACTTCTCACCAGAGATTATGAAAGCTAGAAGATCCTGGCCAAATCTCATACAGACTCTAAGAGAACACAAATGCCAGCCCAGGCTGCTAAACCCAGAAAAACTCTCAATAATCATAGATGGTGAAACCAAAATATTCTATGACAAATCCAAATTTGCACAGTATGTTTTCAAAAACCCAGCCCTACAAAGGATAATAGATGGAAAAAGCCAACTCAAAGAGGGAAACTACACCCAAGAAAAAGCAAGAAAGCAATCTTTCAACAAACTAAAAAGAAGAGAGCCACACAAACATATAAACAACATTGAAGATAACAGGAAGCAGCAATCACTATTCTTTAATATCTCTAACATCAGTTGTCTCAATTCCCCAATAAAAAGACATAGACTAACAGACTGGATCCATAAACAGGACCAAGCATTTTGTTGCATCCAGGAAACGCACCTCCATGTTAAAGACAAAAACTACCTCAGAGTAAAGGGCTGGAAAACAATTTTCCCGGCAAATGGCCCCAATAAACAGGCTGAAGTAGCCAGGCTAATATCGGATAAAATCGACTTTCAACCAAAAGTCATCAAAAAAGATAAGGAAGGACACTTCATACTCATCAAAGAAAATAATCTACCAAGAAGAACTCTCAATTCTGAACATCTATGCCCAAAATGCAAGGGCTCCCGCATTCATAAAAGAAACGTTAATAAAGCTCAAAGCACAAATTGCACCTCGCACAATAATAGGAGGAGACTTCAACACCCCACTATCAACAATGGACAGATAATAAACATAAACTAAATAGAGACACGGTGAAACTAACAGATGCTATGAACCAAATGGGTTTAACAGATATCTATAGAACATTTCATCCTGCATGAAAAGAATATACCTTCTTCTCAGCACCTCATAGTACCTTCTTCAAAATTGATCATATGATTGGTCACAAAACACACCTCAACAGATATAAGAAGAATGAAATAATCCCATGCCTCTTATCAGATCACTATGGAATAAGGCTGGTCCTCAATGGCAACAACAACAGAAAGCCCACATACACATGGAAGCTGAACAATGCTCTACTCAATGATAACTTGGTGAAGGAAGAAATAAAGAAAGAAATTAAACACTTCCTAGAATTTAATGAAAATAAAAGTACAACATACCCAAACCTATGGGACACAATGAAAACAGTATTAAGAGGAAAACTCATAGCTCTGAATGCCTCCAAAAAGAAACTGGAGGCAGCATATACTAGCAGCTTAACAGCACACCTGAAAGTTCTAGAACAAAAAGAAGCTAATACACCCAAGAGGAGTAGAAGGCAGGAAATAATCAAATTAAGGGCTGAAATCAACCAAGTAGAAACAAAAAGAACTATACAAAGAATCAACAAACCCAGAAACTGGTTCTTTGAGAAAATCAACAAGATAAATAAAGCCTTAGCTAGATTAACCAGAGGGCACAGAGACAGTATGCAAATTAACAAAATTAAAAATGAAAAGAGAGATATAACAACATATTCTAAGGAAATTAAAAAAAATCATCAGATCCTACTAGAAAAGCCTATATACAACAAAATTGGAAAATCTGGAGGAAATGGACAAGTTTTTAGACAGATACCAAATACCAAAGTTAAATCAAGATCAGATAAACCATCTAAACAGTCCCATAGCCCCTAAAGAAATAGAAGCAGTCATTAAAAGTCTCCCAACCAAAAAAAGCCCAGGACCAGATGGGTTCCGTGCAGAATTCTATCAGACCTTCAAAGAAGACCTAATAGCAATACTCTTCAAGCTATTCCACAAAATAAAAACAGAAGGAACACTACCCAATTCATTCTATGAGGCCTCAGTTACACTGATACCAAAACTCCACAAAGACTCAACAATAAAAGAAAACTTCAGACCAATTTCCCTTATGAATATCGATGCAAAAATACTCAATAAAATTCTTGCAAACCGAATCCAAGAACACATCAATACGATCATTCAACATGATCAAGTAGGCTTCATCCCAGGGATGCAGGGATGGTTCAATACGTGGAAATCCATCAATGTAATCCACTACATAAACAAACTCAAATTAAAAAACCACATTTTCATTTCGTTAAATGCTGAAAAAGCATTTGACAATGTTCAACATCTGTTCATGATACAAGTCTTGGAAAGAGTAGGAATTCAAGGAGCATACCTAAGCATAGTAATAGCAATAAACAGTAAACCAGTGGCCAACATCAAACTAAATGGAGAGAAACTTAAAGCAATCCCACTAAAATCAGGGATTAGGCAAGGCTGCCTCTCTCTCCCTACCTATTCAATATAGTACTTGAAGTTCTAGCTAGAGCAATTAGACAACAAAAGGAGGTCAAAGGGATACAAATTGGAAAGGAAGAAATCAAAAAAATCACTATTTGCAGATGATCTGATGGTATACTTAAGTGACCCTAAAAACTCCACCAGAGAACTGCTACAGCTGATAAACAACTTCAGCAAAGTGGCCAGATACAAAATTAACTCAAGCAAATTAGTAGCCTTCCTATACTCAAGGATATACTTCCTATATCCTATCAACTATGTTGATAAGGATAGCCTGTATATCCTTATCAACAGGATAAACAGGTTGAGAAAGAAATTAGGGAAATGGCACACTTCTCAACTGTCACAAACAATATAAAATATCTTGGTGTGACTCTAACCAAACAAGTGAAAGATTTGTGTGACAAGAGCTTCAAGTCTCTGAAGAAAGAAATCTAAGAAGACCTCAGAAGATGGAAAGATCTCCCATGCTCATGGATTGGCAGGATTAATATAGTTAAAATGGCCATCTTGCCAAAAGCAATCTACACATTCAAGGCAATCCCCATCAAAATTCCAACTCAATTATTCATAGACTTAGAAAGAGCAATTCCCAAATTCATATGGAATAACAAAAAACCCAGGATAGTAAAAACTATTCTCAACAATAAAAGGACTTGTGGGGGAATCAGCCTCCCTGACTTCAAGCTGTACTACAGAGCAGTAGTGATAAAAACTGCATAGTATTGGTACAATGACAGGCAGGTAGATCAATGGAATAGAATTGAAGACCCAGAAATGAAGCCACACACTTAAGGTCACTTGATCTTTGACAGAAAAGCTAAAATCATACAGTGAAAAAAGACAGCATTTTCAACAAATGGTGCTGGTTCAACTGGCGGTCTACATGTAGAAGATTGTGAATTGATCCATTCCTATCTCCCTGTACAAAGCTCAAGTCCAAGTGGGTCAAGGACCTCCACATAAAACCAGATACACTGAATCTAATAGAAGAGAAAGTGGGGAAAAGTCTCCAACACATGGGCACAAGGGATAAGTTCCTGAACAGAACACCAATGGCTTGTGCTCTAAGATCAAGAATCGACAAATGGGACTTCATGAAATTACAAAGCTTCTGTAAGTCAAAGGACACTGTAAATAGGACAAAATGGCAACCTACAGATTGGGAAAAGATCTTTACCAATCCCTTGTCCAACAGAGGGCTAATATCTAAGGTATACAAAGAATTCAAGAAGCTAGTTTCCAGAGATCCAAATAACCCTATCAAAAAATGGGGAAGTGAGCTAAACAGAAAATACTCAACTGAGGAAACTCGAATGGCTGAGAAGCACCTAAGAAATGTTCAACATCCTTAGTCATCAGGGAAATGCAAATCAAAACAACCCTGAGATTCTACCTCACACCAGTCAGAATGACTGAGATCAAAAACTCAGGTGACAGCAGATGTTGGTGAGGATGTGAAGAAAGAGGAACATTCCTCCATTGCTGGTGGGAATGCAAGCTGATACAACCTCTCTGGAAATCGGTTTGGCGGACCCTCAGAAAATTGAACATAATACTACCTGAGGACCCAGCTTTACCACACCTGGTCATATACCCAAAAGATGTTCCAACATGTATTAAAGACATATGTTCCGCTATGTTCATAGCAGCCATATTTATAATAGACAGAAACTGGAAACAACCCAGATGTCCCTCAACAGAGGAATGGATACAGAAAATGTGGTATCTACCCACATTGGAATACTACTCAGCTATTAAAAACAATGACTTCATGAAATTCGCAGGCCAATGGATGGAACTTGAAAATATCATCCTGAGCGAGGTAATGCAGTCCCAAAAGAATGAATATGGTATGTACTCACTGATAAGTGGTTATTAGCCCAAAAGTTCGAAATATCCAAGAGTCAATTCACAGCAACTGTAGGGCTGAGTGTGAGGTACCAGAGGGAGGACTTGGAGAAGTGACTGAAGGAGATGAGGGAGTTTGCACCCCCAGGGAGGGAGCAACAGTGGCAACTGGCCTGACCCTTCGATTCTCCCGGAGACTGGATCACCAACCAAAGAATACACATGGAGGGACTCATGGTGCTGGCCACATAATGCAGCAGAGAAGAGTCTTGTTAGCCATCAGGGGGAGCAGAGGCCCGTGGGCCTGAGGGTGTTAGTTCCCCCAGTATAGGAGAATGCTAAGGAGGGAAGATGAGAATGGGTGGGTGGGTGGTTGAGCAAATACCCCCACAGTGGCAGGGGGATGGGGGAGGGAATTGGGAGGTTCCAAAGGAGAGATCTGGAAAGGAGGAAACATTTGAAATGTAAATAAAGTGTGAAAAAAATAAAGCAAATTAGAGCAAGAAATTAATCCATGTTGTCCTGTATAGTAAAGCATAAAACCCTTAATGCTAATGGAGAAAGATCAGTTAGGTTATCCACCAACCATCACAACCAACAATAAAGTCACAGGAAATTACAGTGCTGCTCAACAATACCCTTAAACATGATGGCATCATTGTGCACATGGGAAGGGACAGACTAGCTAGCTGGATTGAAAGACAGGACCCAATGTGTGTTGTATTTAAGAAGACTCAGCTCACTGACAGATTCTTACAAACTCAGAATTGAAGATCAAAAACCAAACTACCAAGCAAATGGCAGTTGAAAACAAGTAAAGTGCTATTTTCACCTCAAACCCAATCAAGCCAGACTAGATTTATGCTTAAAGGGGCTTCTCCATAGTGATAAAAATCATTGAGAATATAGAACAAGTGTTCAATTGTTAATATTTATTAACTGTTGACTATGCTCTCATACACAGATTGATTTTTCAAACTAAATCTCAACAAAAACTTCAGAGCTAAACTACACTGTAGATTGGTTGTATTTAACAAATTGAAGTCAGGAGGATACGGAACATGTGGGAGAAGATTGATAAGAATATAGTTTTGATGAAAATGCCACAATGAAGCCCATTACTTTACATATTAAATCTAAATATTATAAACAAATAAATAGAGTTAATATCACCTAGAGATTTGCAAAGCTTCAACTCAATTATTTTTAAATTGTGTTTTAAATTATTTTTAAAATGTGTTATATAAAATCTACACAGTAATGCACATCCTGAATTGTCTTGTTTAACTCAAATAAGATTCACACAATTCTCTCAAGAAGTGAGCTGGCAATCTTTTATAGCCCAGCAGTTTCCACAGGTGGGACTGGATTGCATTCCTTTGAGTTGTTGGCTAAGGGTGTTTAGTAGAGATCCTTAAATAACCCAGGCTGATGCTAGGACACAAGGTCACTCTCTTAAATGACACCAAGGGGTCCCATTGCCAAGGACAATATCCACACAGCTAACTGAATGTAGAGAGAGGTCAAGCTGGTACAGGCATGGAGCCTTCACCCTACATTTTTAGTCTTTGGCTGAGAAGGTACTCTGAGGCTAGAAAAGAGAAAACTTTGCACCAGCTCAGCCACAAAACTTTTGATCTACAAAGTGTCCTGCCTACAAGATGTGCTGTCACAGAACTTACAGTGGCCAACAAATGTTTAGTTTAATTTAGAACTATGACATGAGAAGAAGCCCATGTTCCCATACTTCATGGATTTCCAGGAGCTTGAGACTGGATAGCCCAGAGACCTACGAGAGAACCAAACACCACCACCACCACCACCACCACCACAACAACAACAACAACAAAAGAACCATTGACATGATTCCTAATGATAGTCTGCTACACTGATAGATAAATGCCTTGTCCAATTGTCATCAGAGAAATTTCCTCTATTGACAGATGGAACTGGGTACAGAGACTCACAGACAAACAGTATGTGGAAAAAGAGTCTAAATTGGAGGTCTCCTCCAGGTTTCTCTCCTTAAAGCCCTGGAATCGAAGGGAATAGGGGAAGAGAAGATTGTAGGAGTCAGAGGCAATGGAGGACACCTAAAGTATGTAAAACACTGAATCAACTAAGCAGGACTCATGGGGGCTCAGAGAGACTGGAGCAGCAAGCAGTGGTCCTGCATGGGTATGCACCAGGTTCTCTGCATGTATGTTAGTGCTCTTAGGTTGGTGGTTTTCTGGGACTTCAAACAGTGGGAGCAGGTGTATTTCTGACACTTTGGCCTGTTCTTGAGAGTCTTTTTCTCATAGTGGGTTGCTTTGTCTAGCCTTGATATGAGTGCTTTTGCCTTGTCTTACTGTATATTGTTTTGTCCTGTACAGCTGTTGTCTCTTGGAGACATGCTCTTTTCTGAGGAAGAAATGGAGTGGAAGTAGATCTGAAACAGAAAGGAGAAGCTGGAAGTAGTGGAGGGAGGAGAAGCTATGGTCAAGATTATTGTATGAGAGAAAAATGTTTTCAGCAATAATAAAAAGCCACAATGAAACTATTAACCAGGAAAATTATGTGAAATCTCAAAGAAATCAAACCTTTCTCATTTATCTTTCTAAAACTCTTCATAAAATGACCCAGTTTGAATTCGCATGAGTGTAAGAATGATAACTTTTAGGACAAAAAAAAAAAAGACAGATTTAAAAGTTAAAAAAAAACACATTGTCATTCAATGAGAGAAACGCTGTAAATATGCACTAATGGGCTAATGTTTTTCTTACATAGGTATCTATACATGCACATAAACACAAACACCTTGGGCTCATTGGGACTTAAGCTCTCTATCCTTGAATTCTGGAAGACTGATGGCTCCGTATGCTCACATATTTGCCATAATTACTCCACTCTCAGAAGTTCCTAGAAAATAGAGCCCTACCAGGGATGGCAATTTTACTTGTAATACCAATCCTCAGCATGATGAGGCAGATCCATTGTAATGAGTTCTAGGCCAGCATGGGTTACATTGTGAGTTCTAGTATTTTTCTGATTATACTGAGGCTTTGCATCATTTAGAGAGAGGAGAGAGAGAGAGAAAGAGAGAGAGAGAGAGAGAGAAGAGGAGAGAGGAGAGGGAGAGAGAGAGGAGACAGAGGAGAGGGAGAGAGGGAGGAGACAGAGGAGAGGGAGAGAGGGAGAGAGGAAGAGGAGAGAGGTAATAAACCCTTTTCAAAGACATTTAATTTTAATGTCCATTGAGGTGAGTGCTCTATACAGCTGCTCAGCCTCAGTGCTCATCATGTCTTTGACTCCAACAGAATCTAACATCTCTCTGTACCTTGTCTTGAACTCTTCATTTTCCTCACAGGATTTTAGCTCAAAAGTTCTACCAAGTAAACCACTTGCAGAAAAATCTCTGTCAAGTTGAAAAGCACAATATTCAAGAACAAATAATAAAAGGGCTCCAGCTTGAGATCAGCTCAAGTCACCTATTTTGTTGTCAAAGAAGACTCCTTCCCTGCCACAGAAAGAGCATTGGTATCTTGGCACACAGTAGCAGTGAACTTTGTAAGAACATTCACTGTAGGATCTCATATGCCTCAGCAGAGAATACACTGAAAGAAATAAAGTCTCGGAGTTTTAAAAAGTACATCAAAAACATGAACAATGGAATTGGATTGCTATTTTCAGGAACAAAGATGACTTAGATGAAAAGAATTGAAAGACTGGAGATGATTAATCAGCAATTAAATCCTGAGAGGTTTTCCTTGGCAACATCTAAAGAGATTCTTAGTTCCTGGAACTGAAAGACAGAAAAAAATTATCATGTTTAATCATAAAAGTAGCAAAGTCTTAGAGAAGGTTTCAGAAAGTTCAAATCTTACCCGCAACAGATTTTCAGACTCAATAGGGTTTCCATTTAAAATATGGAGAACTATAGAAATAGGTACTAACATGCATGCAATGCTTGTGAGGAAGATAAATAAGCAGCCATCAAGAGTTATTTTCCAATCTGTAAAAGAAGAAACTAAGAACTGATAACGGGGAATCTAAGAGTGGACAGTCTAATAAAAATATTCAGCCCTTTGCCCACTCTTTGAATTTGAACCAATTTTCCTATCCATAACCCATGTACTAAAGTCATCGGATTCCACATAAAAAGATTTTTAGGCATACGTAAAAATTATCTCCTGATTCCTTTCTGGAAAGAACCTGAGGTTGTAGTCTCAAACACTACACAGATAAGAGAACAGAACTCACTATGACGTTGAACACAGTCTCAAACAGGCTTTGATAGGCAAAGACCCAAAGCATCAAGAAGATCTGTTTGTTAGAGTGATTGTGCAAAGATTAGAAAATGAATAGAATCTAGGCCAAGTTTGCCTCACAGTGGATCTTCTTCATCCACAAAACACCAGGTGGTTTTCTCCATTCCTAACACTAATTGCATTGACATACTTAGTGGTTGTCAGGTTCTACAATGACTTCCTACCCTGTGACATAAAAGCTATTAAAGGAGGAAAGTTCCAGTGGCACTTTAGAATCATTTTCTAAATCAAAACAAGGAATGAAAAGAATGCCTTGTGCTTAAGAGAATAGTAGAGGTTAGTGCTACTTTGAGAGTGGTTAAATCCATCATGTCTCTATTTAAGTCATAAATATGGATCCTGAGAAAATCCAGGTTAATTCTGGGATATATCACCAACTCCTGCCATTTCAACTGTAGCAACACTAACTATAGCTGCCACATGGAATCAGGATATTTTGAAGAAACATACTAACACACTGTTATGTATATGATATACAATCACTGATCTTGCAAGAATGTTCTATTTCATCATTACCAAAAATGAAAATTAGAACTAGTACTATTGCTAATTCTTCATAGAATAGTCAACATCATTTTATTTTTGCCATGAGCCTATTGTATCAGCCTCTCATTAACACCAGCAGTCTAACATGGTACTACAACCTGTGAAAATCCCACAGATGGAAAATTTCATCTTAGCAGAAAGAATTGAACAAGGTGTCAAAAGTCTCTAGAAGCTTTGGAAGCCAAATGCACTGGAAAGGCTTGAAAAGAGTAATTTAGACTTGGAGGCTCAGTACACAGGAGAACGTGGGTACCCATGAGCCTTGTGTTCCATCAGGAAAGCATAAATTCCTTACCAGGCATCAGTATAAATGAAAAACAATACCTGTTGAGCTTCTTTAGATTTTAGCAATAGAATATTCCATCTCTGTAAATACTACTCTGACCTATATACAGAAAACAAAAAATGCTTACAATTTTGAGAAATAGGTAGGAAAAATGGACACTTAGACTCAAGTACAATTAAATCAATTTGGCAATGTATGTAATTTGGGTAATATGATAGTTTTCTGTTCTGGGAAAAGACATTGTAACATTTATCCCAGCACCTCCCCTGATAATACTGTAAATACCCAGATTTCTAGTGATGTATATAAAGCCATTTGCAGCACAAAAAAGAGTTTGTTTGTTAAATACAATTTATTGCACAATCTCCTAGACTCCAAAACATCTAATCCTTGAAACTATGCAATTTTCCTATCATGAGCTTTGCATGTTCAGTGTTCCACAAAAGGAAGAGAGACAGACTAAAGAACAGACAAACAAGAAAGTTATCCATAAGACAAGTCAATGTGAAGGCTAGCAGTTGATGTCACAAGGAGAATTCTTTTCCCTTCAGAAAAAAAACATTCATCTACAGGTTCTGAACTGCTGATATCGTGATATGTACCTAGATTATCTAAGACAATCTCTTTTTCTTAAAGTCAATTGATCTAAGATATCAACTACTTACAAAATACATTGCACCATCCCAACTAGAGATTAAACAACTGGGTACAATAGACTAGCTGTATTGCCACACCTGACTTTTGTCAGCTTCCTTGTTTGTTCATATAGCCAACACAATATGCTGTAGAAATATGTTCACTCTTACCCATCAGCAGATGGGGTGGCAAGAACAACTGGCCAAGATCTCAAATTTCTCCTCCCCTGTTTAGCCAGTGACTCACATTTGAATTGTGCTCCAGTATCTCCCACAGACATCCGTGAAAAACGAAAGGAGGAAATTTTATATTGATGAAAGAGATTTAGGTATAAGGTTGTTAATCCACCATGGGCTTAAAGAAAAATGCTCATGCTTGGGAACTAGTTAGCCACTTCAGTGGGTGCCTGAGAACTTACAGAGATTCAGATTGGATAAGTACCACAGGGGAAACAGATATGAACTATGAACTTTGTATCATGTGTCAACACAAGTTTGAAAGTATCTTCACTGAAACACTAGATTGCTTGACTAGGTGAACTGTCATTCAGACTTTAATGTTGCTACGTAAGGTCCAATAAACTGGGTGAGTGTTGTGAGCAAATTTATTTGGGACTAAGAATGTGAATCCCTTCTTCCTATTCTTACTTAGGCATCAAGTATTTGTACAGTTCCAATTGCAACCAACCAGGATCAATGCTAATTCTTTAATCAGCTCTCTGGAATTCCAAAATAGCATTTAGTGAAATATTCTACTCCAAAAAACAGTAACAATTTCTTTAAAAGGCATTGACATATATCCTGGGTGTGGTACTTAATTTTTCCTCTCTTTACAGTGCTTCATCTACCAAAACTATAACAAAGACCAATGGACTGTTTGAGCTGGTGACCCAGGATCTTAAATATGTTTTCATAAACTGGTCTTACAGGAAAGGAGGAACACATGAAGGGACATGAACATAGGTTCCAGGTATCCATCACAGGCTGCACTGTTTGGACACTTCCACCTTCCAAGTGATCATACTGGCTGAAGAGATTTCCTTTCTTGGGGCAGCTCCTTGCAGTAGCTACTGTGGGCAATAAAACATCAATGAAATGGATAAACCTTGATAGTTAGACTGCATCAGAGCCTAACACCTGCCACTGCCCTGTCCCGTTTTAATTTACTTTCCATCCTAACAATGGCAAAGTAATGCTGAATAACATTTCTTTGTGTAAATTATAGTCCTAGGCAGTTCAATCTGTGTTCACAAAGTATAATAAAGGAAATTCTGCACTTTAGCCTCAAATAGTTGTATCTAAATATTTTCTTTTAAAATTTTAATAGAAACCTTTGTCATATTAACTAACATATATAAACAATGTATTTTCTTAATAAATATAAAAATTAACTACAATCTTTCACAAATAAGAAACTTGGAAATTATTACCCCAAATAATGCTTTTTTTGATGAAGAATAAATGATTGAATTCATGGTTTCAAAGCAAATTTACTATCTACTGGTGGAAGAACTACTTTATTTAAAGAATAGAGCTAATGCCCTTAAAGAGTGCACACACATCTCACGCAATCTAAACCCCTGCAAAACATAGGAACAGATTATTAAGTGTATTAATAAATAATACATTTCAACAGTATCTTCCAATTGCTTTATACATGTAACATAAAATGATCTCATGGTAATTCTGTGAAATATATGGATTGTTATTAGATGTGCAAATACAAAAATTGTGGATAAGAAAGGCTAAAATCTTACCCATGTTCACACAATGGGCATCTGTCAGAGCTGAATTTTCAGTGCTTAGCTGTCTGAATTTCAAACCATTCTTTGAAATGTTACATATGAACTTTAATTAGAAAGACTGTCATAAAATAAGTAAAAGGCATGTGTTGGTGTCAACACAGGAAAGTTCAGGTACACCTTTGCAATTCAACTGTTAGAAACTGTATATGGTTTAAAATTTTGTCCCCCCAAAATTTCACTTTGCAAAGGAAACAGTAGAAGATGATACATACTTCTGAAAAGCAAAACACAGTTACAAAACTTTCAATTGGGACTCTCAAAAGATGTCAAACTTTAATACATTGAAATCTCACTCAAATATTAATTCTTTTGAACATCAAGTCAAAATTCCCACTGCCTAATTAACAGCATCATGCCAAGAACTTGAGTCTCTTCCTTAGCTAGAAAGTAAACAAGGTTTCTCCTTCATTTACTTTCCACTTCAAGTAAACTAAAATACTCTCTGCAAGTGATGTTTGCTTGGCCTAAAGGTCACCTGGAACTTAAGTCTGTGGAGACTGCACAAAAATGTTTCCCAGAATCAGACGTCTCTAAAAAGGAGCTTTAAAGTGCTTTTGGGTTTTTCAAGCAGTGGCCTTGAATCTCACGCTTTGAAATGTGTGGTAAACATGTTGCATTTGAAAAGACTATGAAAGCAAATTTCAACCATAGTTAATCCTTCAGAATCAGCACTAATCTACTGGAGGCATGTATCACGGCTGAATATCCACCATCTCATTCACAGTGGCTGGCTGCATTTTAATTGCTGAGTCATGATCAAAAACAAGGAATGTCACCCTTGCTAACTTGAATAATACACGATTTGAAGCTCTTAAATTGAACCTGCTGTTCATTCGACAATTTTATGAACTCTTGTGCCAGATGTTTATTTGATTGCTACAAAATAAAACTTCCAACTACCTCTACCCAGATCCACTGAGATCATTTGTTAGCCAGGCATGGTAATTCATACCTACTATTTGAACCCTTGAGAGGCTGAAACAGGAGGACCACTTTGATCTTACAGTCTGCCAGATTACAGACTAAGTTTCAGATGAGCCTGGAATGGAGCAAGACCCTTCTTCAAAACAAAACAAAACAAAACAACACAGAAAATTAGTTTCTAGCTTTATGCTGTTATGGAATATAAGTAAATAAGAAGAAAAAGAAAGTATTAATTGTGATGAAGACTTATGGGGCCAACTAACTGTTACATAGAAAATACATACTCATTAATTTCAATCATACCCTTTTGAAATATTAAGTTCTTTGATATCTCAAAACTCAAACCAGATGTAGTAGCCTTCTGGATGTCACTAGAAAAGCTACACACTTGCATCTATAATGGAACATGGAGGTTCCTTTTACTCCACAGCCTCAACAGTATGTTATACTTTGTCTTTCCTTTTAACAACCAGTCTATCAGGAACAGGAGCCTTTCTCTGTGACTGTGATTTGTACTTACCTTAGAGACAAGAATGTTGAGAATTCTTCACGCTATGTTGGCTACTTCGAATTTCTTCTTTGTAGAAATTTTATATAATCTTCTCATTCTTTAAATTATTTTATCTATTTACACTCCAGCCTTTACCCTCACCCTCTCAGTCCTCCCTCCCAAAGTTTCTCAAACCATTCTTCTTCCCCTTGACTCAAAGAGGGTGCTCCAACCCTCACCAGGCCTTCAAGTTCTCTGGGGCCTCAAGTCTCTCTTGGATTAGGTGCATCTTCTTCCACTTAGGCCAAACCAGGAAGGCCTCTGGCACATATGTGCCAGCGGCCTCAGACGAGGTGGTGAAGTTTGTCTGGTTGGTGACTCAATCTCTAGAAACTCCATGAGTCTGGGTTAGTTGAGACTGCTGGTTTCCTAAGGGGTCTCTCTCCCCTTCGGCTTCTTCAGTGTTTCCCTAATTCAAACGTAGGCATCCCCAACTTCAGTTCACTTATTGGCTGTAAGTATCTGCATTTGTCTCAGTCAGCTGCTGGTAGGGCCTCTTAGAGGACAGCCATGTTAGGCTCCTGTTAAGTCCAGCATAACAAAAGTAATAGTGTCAGGCCTTGGTGCACCACTCCCCCATGACATGGATCTTAACTTGGGCAAGTCATTGGACTGCCTTTCTTTCAATTTCTTTTCCATTTTTGTCTCTGCAGTTCTTTTAGACAGGAATATTTCTGGGTCAGACATTTTGACTGTGGGTTGTTAACCCAGTCCCTCCACTTGATGACCTGTCTATCTACTGGAGGTAGATTCTTTGAGTTCCTTCTTCCCGTTGTTGGACATTTTGGCTAAGATCATCCCCATTGAGTCCTGAGAGTCTCTCACCTCCCAGGACTCTGGTACTTTCTAGAGGGCTCTCACACCTTCCACCAGAGGCTATAGGGTTCTATTCATTCTCCTGGCCGTCTGTGCTTCTCTCCTGTCTCCTCCCACCCTGTACCTGATCCTGTTCTCTTTTCCCCTCCTTCTACCCTCTCCCACCTAGATCCCTCCCTTCTTCTGCCTCCCGTGATTTTTTTCCTTACTTTTCTACATGGAATTGAAGTATCCTCACTTGGGCCTTTCTGTTTGTTAAACTTCTTATAGTCAGTTTGTTGTATCCTAGGTATTATGCACTCTTTGGCTAATATCCACTTATTAGTGAGTACATGCCATGCATTTTCTTTTGTATCTGGGTTATCCCACTCAAGATGATATTTTCTAGTTCTATCCACTTGCCTGCAAATTCATAATATCTTCATTTTTAATAGCTGAATAATATTCCATTGTGTAAATGAACCACATTTTCTCTATCCATTCTTCGACTGAGGGACATCTGTGTTGTTTCCAGCTTTTAGCTATTATAAATATGGCTGCTATGAACATAATGGAACAGGTGTCCTTGTTGAATAGTGAGGCATCTTTTGGGTATATGCCTAAGAGTGGAATGGCTGGGTCTTCAGACAGAACAATTTCCAAATTTCTGAGGAACCTCCAGATTGATTTCCAGAGTGGTTGTACCAGCTTGCATTCCCACCATCGATGGAGGAATGTTCCTCTTTCCCCACATCCTCACCAACATCTGCTGTCACCTGAGTTTTTGATCTTAGTCATCCTGACTGGTGTGAGGTGGAATCTCAGGGTTGTTTTGATTTGCATTTCCCTGATGTCTAAGGATGTTGAACATTTCTTAGGTGCTTCTCGGCCATTCGAGTTTCCTCAATTGAGAATTCTCTGTTTAGCTCACTTCCTCATTTTTTGATAGGGTTATTTGTATCTCTGGAGTCTAGCTTCTTGAGTTCTTTGTATGCATTGGATATTAGCCCTCTATCAGATGTAGGATTGGTAAAGATCTTTTCCCAATCTGTAGGTTGCCGTTTTGCCCTAATTACAGTGTCCTTTGCCTTACAGAAGCTTTGTAATTTTATGAGGTCCCATCTGTCAATTCTTGACCTTAGAGCACAAGCCATTGGTGTTCTGTTCAAGAACATTTCCCCTGTGCCCAAGTGTTCGAGACTCTTCTCTACTTTCTCTTTTATTAGTTTCAGTGTATCTGGTTTTATGTGAAGGTCCATGATCCCTTGGACTTGAGCTTTGTGCAGGGAGATAGGAATGGATCAATTCGCAATCTTCTACATGTAGACCGCCAGTTGACCCAGCACCATTAGTTGAAGATGTTGTCTTTTTTCCATTGTATGGTTTTAGCTCCTTTGTTGAAGATCAAGTGACCATATGTGTGTGGATTCATTTCTGGGTCTTCGATTCTATTCCATTGATCATCCTGCCTGTCACCGTACCAATACCGTGCCCATGTGTTCAAGGCTCTTTCCCACTTTCTCTTCTATTAGATTCAATGTATCTGGTTTTATGTTGAGGTCCTTGATCCATTTGTACTTGAGCTTTGTGCAAGGTGACAAATATGGATTTATTTTCATTTTTCTACATATACAGACCAACAGTTAGACCAGCACCATTTATTGAAGATGCTTTCTTTTTCCACTGTATGTTTTTGGCTCCTTTATTAAAGATCAAGTGGCCATAGGTGTGTGGGTTTATTTCTGGGTCTTTATTCTATTCCATTGATCAACCTGTCTGTCTCTATACCAATACCATGCAGTTTTGTCACTGTTGCTTTGTAGTACATCTTGAGGTCATAGATGGTGAATCATCTCATTTTAAATTGGATTCCTTAGGTTTTTGTTGAGTCCTTAAGTTCCTTCAATATTCTGGATGTTGTAGTATGTCAGAAAAATAGTGATATATATTTTCCCTCATTCCACATGTATTCTCAGAACCATTTGTTAAAAACGTTTTCTTCTCTTAAAGCATATATGAAAAAAAACATAAAAATGGACTAAAATACTATCAGCTGCCCCATTTCTGCCACAGCAATCAAAATCAGTATACCAAAGGGATTCCTGTCATTCCCTATTTCTTATGTCAATGTCCACCATAGCCAAGATAAAGAATTAACCTGGAATCTCTCTTGCAGAATGGATAAAGAAGGTATGATAGACATATGGATACTATTAAATTCTGTTCAGCCCTAAAGAAGAATTAAATCATGTCATTTGAAGCAAAATAATTGGAACTGGAGAACATCGTGATAAGCCACGAAAGTCACATATGGAAAAACAAACAAGTGTATGTGGAAGCATTAAAATTTTCAGTCTGGATTTAGAATACTTGTGGTTACAGTCTGGGAATAGTAGGGAATAAATAAATAAGTATATGAACAGATGGAACTTAGATAATGAGTATCAAGAATAGGTGGCTAAGGGGAACAATTTCTGATATTCCGAAGAATGATGTAATAACTACTGTTTACGATAGTATGTCATATCTATTTAGAAGATCCTGGCAACATAGACCTGGATGTTCCAAACATAAATATTCCAGAGAAAGGAACATCCTAGCTATCCTGTATGATCTACACTTGCTCTGTTTAGGTATTTAACTATTATTACACTGTATTCCACAATAAGTTAAACCAAATTAATTCTAAAACTAAATAATAAAAGAAGGCATAAAAATATACCTATAATCCTAGTACTTGAAAGGTCGAGGCAGGAGAACCATGACACCAAGGTAGTTATATGTTGACTAATAATTTCAAGGCAAGCCTGGGATACATGTGACCCTGCCTCAAAGAGAGAAATCAATAAAAACAAACATATAACTAAACGAATAAAGCTTTATCATAACAGTAAAACAAGAGAAAATTTCAAAATTCTCATATAAAATCTTTTGTTTATTAAGACTTTCATAAAAACTGGGCAGTGGTGGCACGTGCCTTTAATCCCAGCTCTTGGGAGGCAGAGGCAGGCGGATTTCTGAGTTCGAGGCCAGCCTGGTCTACAGAGTGAGTTCCAGGACAGCCAGGGCTACACAGAGAAACCCTGTCTCAAAAAACCAAAAAGAGAGAGAGAGAGAGAGAGAGAGAGAGAGAGAGAGAGAGAGAGACTTTCATAACAAAGCCAAGAGAATAAACAAAAGAACTTTATTTTATTGCTGCCCTGTGACAGGAAGTAAAGAAAGTGCCAGGGGTTGGTTGGTTTCTCTAAGGCCTCTTTCTTTGGGTTAATGAAGTCTCTATCTTCTCACTCTACCCCCACATAGGAAACTCTCTTTATATTGAGTTATCTATATCTGGTATCTCATTGGCACACCAGTTTTAGATAATTAGAATTCACAGAGACTTTATTGTGCATTATATTTAGTATAGTTAGCATTTAGTGCAATGTATCATAAATATGGTTTCTTAATTCCCTCTTTCCAATTATACTTTGCAGATTTCTGCATAGCATAAGCATGAGCTGTGTTTATGTATTTCCAACATTTATACGTGTTTAATCTATTAAAGTAGCCTAACATAAGAAGTCCTGGTTAAACTAAACTACAACAGTCATGCTACTCATGTATTCACATCCATCCAATCCTTAGTTAAGAATTCACGTAACTGTTTTTAATACTAAAGCCTTCGAAGGATCATGTAACCTGGTAATTCCCAAATGGGATCTGGAAGAGGCCACAGAGCATCATTTGCAAACTCCCTGAATTAAGGAATGCCACAAATGACATCCTTTGCATACTAGGTTACCATAGAGACTTCACTTTGCAGAATTAGCCTATTAATCACCTGAAAGCATGCAAAAGTCTGAGAATTACTGATGTCTCATACTGACTTTGAAGGTTTGGAAACAGTGTGCCAGAAGAGTTTATCAAGTCACTAGGGTCAGACAGCTGAGAAGGAAAATGCATGACGCAGTGGAGGTTTTTCTTAAATCTCATCCAAAATTTAATCAGGTCAGGTCTCTTGGGTTTTGTACCTTGTTTTGTTATAGCAGAAGAAAATGAACTGACTTATTTTAAAGGTATCTAAACACACCAGAAGATTATTATTAATATATACACATACACACATGCAAACATATGTAAATATATGTATATGTATATTTGTCCTTACATACCTGTATACTCCTATAATCCTTGTAACATAAATTTCATGTTACTGTTTCAGTTTTGAGCATATAGTATTATCAACTTGCATATAGAATATAAAGGCAGAGAAATAAATGACATATGAAATAAAACAATAATATAATATTGACTAACTTTAAAACTAACATTTTTAATATTTATAATACTGATTGCTGCTAAGAGAGGGGGAGTTGTTTATCTTTAATTGTTTGCCATCTGGAATATTAACCACATTCCAGGGTGGGTCCCACACCCAAGAGTAGTTAGACAACATAGATTCTATGGCAATACTAAGACAAAGGAGGAGAGATGAAATATAGGGAGGTGGAAAACAATATAGGGATAATGGGAAGAACTGACAAATATGATCAAAATAATAATATCAAATTCTCAAATAATAGATACAATGATTATGTGATTTGTCTTTTAATAAAATAGATTTAGCATTGATGTTGGTGGATCTAAATTTACATGTTATTATGTAGTTCCATTTTTATTAGTCATTTTCTTACTGTATTTATGTCATAGTCTTGACAATTACAAAGCAATTTTAAAGAAAAGATATAACTTTATGGACATAATATAGAATTGTGATTATATATACTAGCTATGATGATCATGGTCAGTCTCTAAGAGAGTTGTTCAAGTTAGTTAAGAAGTGAAGAAAGGTAGAGACTATCTATACTAGAAGACCAGGTAGGTTGTCCATAACATTCTCCACTTTCTCTTTTCACCCAGACACAGTCTACAGGACCAACACTAGAGCTGTGAAAGAACAACAGAACATCAGCTGCATCCTCTCCTTCCTGTTGTCCATGCCTCCTATGGATCCCACAGACACCCTCTATCTCCCATGCCCTCTCCTTTCCCAAGCCTTTAACACCAGAAAGTACTCCCTATGAACACACCAGGTAAGCAGGTAAATAAAACAGGCAACATATAGCCAACATACCCTGAAAATCCAGAGAGGAAATAGAAACCAAGGAATGCAACACCCCCTCAACAAAGATAAATGCAGAAATCAGCACCTAGATCCATAATCATCCCAAACACAGAAGCCTAGATACCAGAGTAAGAACACAATAACAGTCAGTACAATATGTATCCATCAGAGCCCAGTCATTCTACAAATCAGGCCCCAGATATTTCAACATGGATCAAACACATGGAAAAAGAAATCCAAAAAATCACAAACAAATAATTGGACGAAATGAATAAATTCCTCAAAGAAGTCGGGGAAAATATAAACAAACAATTGGGGGGTGGAAACAAAATCCCTTAAAGAAAACCAAAGGGTGGGGGAACAGTTGAAGAAAATAAATAAAACTGTTGAAGAAGAAAACAGAAACCATAAAGAAAACACAAACCAAGAGAATTCTGGAAATGAAAAATTTAGGAATGTGAACAGGAACAACAGAGGAAAGCTTCACCAACAGAATTCATGAGATGGAAAATAAAAGCTCAAGCATTGAAGATGCAATAGAAATGAATATATCAGTCAGGGAAAGTATTAAATCTAAAAACTTCCTGATACAAAACATTCAGGAAATTTTGGAGTCCACAAAAAGACCAAACTTAAGAATATTGGTAGTGGAAGAAGGAGAAGAATCCAAACTCAAAGACCCAAAAAATATTTTCAATGAAATCATAGAAGAAAAATTTTCTAACCTGAACAAAAAAAAAAAATGCATATAAAGATACAAGAAGCATACAGAACACCAAATAGATTGAACCAGAAAAGACAATTCCCTTGTCACATAATAATCAAAACACTAATATAGAACAAGGAAAAAATATTAAAAGATGCAAGGGAAAATACCAAGTAACATATAAAGGCTAACCTATTTGAAAAACACCTGACTTCTCAATGGAGAATCTAAAAACCAAAAGGTCATCAACAGAAATGCTGTAGACTTGAAGAGAACAAAGATACTAGCTCAGATTAACATACCTAGTAAAACTTTTGATTGCTATAGGTGGAGTAAATAAGGTTTTCCATGATAATCAAATTTAAAGGATATACATCTACAAACTCAACCCTACAAAATGATCTAGGAAAAAACCTCCAACACAAAGAGGTTAGCTACACAGATAAAATCACAGGAAATAATCCTGCACCAGGAAAACCAAAAGAAGGGACACACACACACACACACACACACACATACACACACACCTCAACTACCACTATCATCACAAACAAAACAGGAAGTAACAATCATTGGACATAGATATCTCTCAATATCAATGGTCTCAATTCCCCAATAAAAAGAAACAGACTAACAGAATGTATGTGAAAACTAGATCCATCCTTCTGCTGCATCCAAGAAATATACCTCAACATCAAGGATATATATTTGCTCAAAATAAAGGGTTAGAAAAAGATAGCCCATCAAATGAACTTACGAAACAAGATGAAATAGTCATTTAAATATCTACCAAAATAGGATTCAAATCAAAATTAATCAAAAGAGATGGAGAAGGATGCTATATATTCATCATCTGCCAAGATGACATTTAAACTCTTATCTGTGTCCCAAACAGAAAAGCACCCACTCTTGAATAAAGAAACATTATTACAGTTTAAATCACATATTGGCCCTCACACACTGGTAGTGGATGACTTCAATAACCCACTCTCACCAATGGACAGATATCCAGACAAGAACTGAATAAAGAAATATTGGACTAACAGATGTTAATAAATCAAATAGGCCTAACAGACATTTACAAAATATCCCACCCAAATACAAAAGAATATATATTCTATGAACCTCATAGAACTTTGTAGAAAATTGACCATATATTCAGACACAAAACAAGTCTTAATAAATACAAGAAAAAAATGAATTAACTCACGTAAATTAAAGTTAAATGTCAACAACAGAAACAACAGAAAACTTACAAATTCATGGAAACTGGAAAAGTTTCTACTGAATAAAAGCCTTGTCACAACAGAAATGAAGGAATGAAATACTTTCTAAAATTCAGTATAAATTAATATATAGCATAACTAAACATATGCAACACAATGAAAGTGGTGCTAAGAAGAAAGTTCATAGCACTAAAGTTCCGACATAAAAACTTGGAGAGATCTCATACTAACAACTTAACAGCACAACTGAAAGCTCTAGAACATAGGTAAGCACACCCAAGAGGAGTAGACAGTAAGAAAAAATTAAACTACAGGCTAAAAACAGTAAAATTAGAACAAAGAGTACAATACATAGAATCTATGGAACAAAGAGTTGGTTCTTTAGGAAAATCAACAATATAGGCAAACCCTTACCTGAGCTCTACCACTCCTGGGCATATACCCAGAAGAAGCTCCAACATTTAATAAAGACACATGTTCCACTATGTTCATAGCAGACATATTTATAATAGCCAGAAACTGGATACAACCCAGATGTTCCTCAACAGAGGAATGGATACAGAAAATGTGGTACATTTACACAATGGAATACTACTCAGCTATTAAAAACAATGACTTCATGAAATTCACAGGCAAATGGATGGAACTTGAAAATATCATCCTGAGCAAGGTAACGCAGTCACAAAAGAATAAACATGGTATGTACTCACTGATAAGTGGTTATTAGCCCAAAAGTTCGAAATATCTAAGAGTCACTTCACAGCAACTGTAGGGCTGACTGTGAGGTCCCAGAGGGAGGACTTGGAGAAGTGACTGAAGGAGCTGAGGGAGTTTGCAGCCCCAGGGAGGGAGCAGCAGTGGCAACTGGCCTGACCCCTCCATTCTCCCAGAGACTAGATCACCAACCAAAGAATACACATGGAGGTATCCATGGTGCTGGCCACATATGCAGCAAAAGAGGGTCTTGTTGGCCATCAGGGGGAGCAGAGGCCCTTGGGACTGAGGGTGTTAGATTCCCTAGTATAGGAGAATGCCAAAGAGGGAAGATGAGAGTGGGTGGGTGGGTGGTTGGGGGAATACCCTCCTAGTGGCAGGGAGAGGGGGAGGGAATAAGGAGGTTCCAAAGGGGAGATCTGGAAAGGGGGACACATTTGAAATGTAAATAAAGTATGAAAAAAAGAGAAAAGAAAGAAAGAAAAGAAGAAGAAAAAGAAACGTTCAAGAAGAAAATGAGTGATACCACTTATTAACCTTATCCATAAAAATACTTGGTATAAAAAAAGATGGAGGGAGAATATCTAAATTAAAAAATCATAGAAAAATAATAGACATGACAACAGACACAATGGAAATAAGGGTTTTAAAACCTGTATATTTCAAATTGGAAAATCTAAAAGAAATGGATAATTTTCTTGATAGATGTCACTTAACAATAAAATCAAAATCAGCTAGACAATTTCAATAGACTTATAACCCCTAAGGACACAGAAGCAGTCATTGAAAGTCCCTCACCCCAAAGAATCCTGTGCCAGATGGTTTTAGAGCAGAATTCTACCAGACTTTCAAAAAAGAGTTAACACCAATAGTCCTCAAACTATTGCACAAAATAGAAACAGAAGGAACATTACCACATTCATTCTGTGAGACCACATTTATCCTGAAATCCATATAATATAAAGACTCAACAAAAAAAGAAAATTACAGACCAAATTCCCTTATAAACATAGATGCAGAAATACTCAATATAATACATGGAAGAATCCAAGAATACATCAAAAAGATCATCTACCATGATTAAGTAAGCTTCATCCAGAGATGCAAGCATGCTTCCACATATAAAAATCCAAAAATATAATCCACCATATAAACAATCTGAAAGAAAAAATGTGTAAGCATGATCATCTCATTAAATGCTGTAAAAGCCTTTGACAAAACCCAACATCCCTTCATGTGAGATTCATGGCAAGCTTAGGGATACAAGAATCATACCTAAGCATAATAAAGGCAATTTACAGCAAGCCTATAGCCAACATCAAATTAAATGAATAGAAATTCCATTAAATTCAGGAACAAAACAAGATTGTCCTCTTTCTACATAATCTATTCAATATAGTACTTGAGGTCTTAGCTGAAGCAACCAGACAAATGAAGATCAAGGGAATAGAATTGGAAAAGAAGTCACAAAGTGTCTTTAGTTGCAGATGATATGATAGTATATACAAGTGACCCTACAGTTTCTAGCAAGAAACTCTAACAGCTGATAAACATGTTCAGCAAAGTGGGTAGATAGAAAGATGTCTCACTGTCCCCAATTTCAAGCTGTAGTATAGAGCTATAGTAAGAAAAACTCCACAGTATTGCTATGAAAACTAACACATCAATCCATAGAATCAAATGCACAAAGCTCAAGTTCAAGTGGATCAAAGAACTTAACATAAAACTAGACACACTAAACTTGATATAGGAGAAAGTAGGGAATAAATTTCAATACATTGATACAGGAGACAAATTCCTGAATAGAACACCAGTAGCAAAGGCACTAAGATCAACAATTAATAAATGGAACCTCATGAAACTGAAAAGCATCTATAAAGCTAAGGATACTGTTGAACAGACAAAGCTGCAGCCTACAAAATGGGGAACTATTTTTATCAACTCCACATCCAATAGAGAATATATATATGTATATTCTATTATATATATATATATATATATATATATATATATATATATATATATATCAACTATTTCAAGAAACTAGCTATTGAAAAATAAAAAAAATCTAATTTAAAATGAGGTATAGATCTAAAGATAGAGAACTCTCAACACAGAAATCTCAAATGGCCAATAAACATTTAAATGAGCATAGAAATGTTCAAAATTCTAAGCCATCAGAGAAATGCAAGCAACTTTAAGATTCAATCTTAAACATGTCAGAATGATTAGTGACAGCTCATGCTGGCAAGAAAAATACTCCTTCATTACTGGTGGGAGTACAAACTTGAAAATCAATATAATGATTCCTCAGAAAATTGGAAATCAATCTACCTCAAGACCCAGCCATACCACTCTTCTACATATACCCAATGACATTTGCTCAACTATTTTCATTCTAGATTTATTCATAATATCTAGAACTGGAGAAACCTTAATGTCACTCAACCAAAGAATGGATACAGAAAACACAATACATTTACATAATGAAGTATTACTCAGCTGTTAAAGAAATTACATCATGAAATTTGCAGACAAATTGATACAAGTAGGAAAAAAATCATCCCATGTGCGGTAACCCAAACCCAGAAAGACAAAGGTTTGAATTCATTTATAAGTAAATATTAGCTATTAAATAAATGATAATCAAGCTATAATCCACAAACCAACTAATAAGAAGGACTCTGGTGGGGATATATAAATCTCTCTGGAAAGAGGAAATAGATATTTTTCAGGACTGGGTAGGGTGGGTAAGGGAGTTGGAGGGGTCAGGTACTGGGGAGGGAAAGTGATGGAAGGAAAGAATGTGTGGAGATATGGGTGGAATTGGGAAACATTTGCAAAGTACTATGGAAACCTAGTGCAGTGGAAACTTCCTGGATTCTGAGTGTTACCCTAGTGAGGATCCTTCATAATGGAGAATATAGAATCTAAACTGACTACCCTTTGTGGCCAGGCAAGGTTTCCAATAGTGGGACTGAATTGCATTTATGCAAGTTGTTGACCAAGGGAGTCCCATGGGGATCCCAAAACAACCCAGTATGATGCTAGGACAGAAGGTCATTCTTTAGAAAGTGACAGCAGGGACCCATTGTTCAGAGAAACATTTCTACAAGTCATTAAATGTAGAGAGATTAAGCTGGTACCTCCAATGATTCTTTGCCCCTATGGTTCTAGTCTCTTTGGTGCAGGAAGGTACTATGCAGGCTAAAGAAAGAGAAACAAGTACAGAAACCCAGCCCCAAAACCTTAAACCTACAACGTGTTATGCCTGCAATACGTGCTGGGACAATATTAGCACAAAACTTGTGGAGTTGCAGAGCAATGTCCAGTTTAATGAGGCCCAGTACACAAAAGGGAACCCATGTCCTACCCTGATTGGATGACAAGAAACAGGAGACCTTGGATAGAACCAAACATAACTAGAAAAAAAAAATCAATGATGTGTTTCCTAATGATATTCTGCTATGCTTGTAGATTGGTGTCTGGTCCAATCATCATCTGAACGGCTTCCTTTGTCAGCAAATGGAACTGTGTGCAGAGACCCACAGCCAGACACTATGCTGAGATAGAGTATAAATGTGAAGTTTCCATCTGGTCACTCACCTTGGAGCTCTGGAACCTAGAGGAAGGAGTTGGGGGATTATAGAAGTCAGAGAGGATGAAGCATACCCAGAGAACATGACCAATGAATCAATGAAACAGGGCTCATAGGGGCTTACAGAGTCTGAATCATTGTGCCTACCTGGGTCTGCACCAGGTCCTTTGTAGATATCTAACGGCTGTCAGCTTAGTGGGTTTTGGGAGATTGCTAAAAGTGGGAATGGGTGTATCTCTGACTCTTTGGCCTGCTCTTTAGACTTTTTCCTCCTATTGAGTTGCCTTATCTAGCCTTGATATTGAGGGCCTTTGTTTTGTCTTATTGTATCTTGTTTTGTTGTATTTGGTAATTATCTCTCGGAGGCCTGCACCCATTTGAAAGGAAACAAAGAGGGAGATGGAGGAGGAGCTGGGAGGAGAGGAAGGAGAGAAAAATGGATATATTGTATGTGAAAACAATATTTTTGATAAAAAGGTGACATAAGACTTAAAATTTGATCTATTATTGAGATAGTGCACAAATTAAATTGTTATTGGTAATATTTTTCTAGATTTATTAAGTTAGGTAACATTTATTATCTTCTACATTTCTACATTTACCTATAAATTTTAATTTTGTATTTTATTATTCATGTACTTAATATTGACAAACAAAATCTCTTTTTGTAGATAGATAGATAGATATATAGATAGACAGATGATAGATTGATATAGACATATATCTATTGTACATATATACATATATATATTTCTTGTATAGAATATATTATCTAAAATATCTTACTTTTTATGTATCTCAAAAGATAAAAGTCTAATTCTTACTTGTTGACTATTTTTTGGATGTGCTTTTCTGTGAGCTGTGTTCATGAAACACTTTAGAATCAATGATTTTATTCATCTACATTATTGATACATGCTTCATGAGTATTAACTGCAACAGTTCAATGATAGCATAAACTTTTAGCACATATTCAGGCAAGAAACATAATTCCTGATCCAATACTTCTCAAGTTCTCAAAGAGTCTTGAATTAGAGCACAACAATTTCATTTCAGACCAGATGCCCAGCTTCACCAGGTACCCAATGTGAATAAGCAATGTTGCCCATAGGAAATGCTAATATTGAGTAACAAGCTCATCATTCATACCTGAGTTCCACCACCAACCAAATCAAAGACCCTGGTGAGCTAAGTCAAGTCAGATAATGAAGGAGTGGCAAACAGAGCAGGGAGCAACAACTGACACCAGAGGGGACTTAAGGCCATCTGGCCTAGCTACTGTCTGTTCCATCCATCCATGACTATGACTGAAGGAGTGAACCCAGTTGGAATAAATTAGGAGGAAAAAACCTGAAGAACTAACTATGTAAGATCTCCACTTTTCTAGTATCTGTCTGTGCTGCCTTCAAACTGTTGATTTGATATAAAATGTTTGCACCAGCTCAGGTGTGTAGATTTGGACTGATTTCAGGAGAGTCAAGTATGCAGAATATCTAGTACATGAGATTCAAAAATAAACAGAACAGCGAAAGGGGGAGTTAAATAACAGATAATGCATTCTCTATAGCAAGTATTAGACAAAGGTTCCCTTGTACAGGCAAAGTCTTTTATAACTGAAGAACTGGTAAGCTGATTTTTAGCCACAACTTAAGTCTTCAGCAATTTAAAGAAAGTATTTGCCCACATTATGTATATGAAAAGCAGTAGTTGCCATCCAGAACTTCTAAGGCATAGCTTTAATATTCAATATTTTAAAGGAATTACCCAATCAATGCAAGATGTTCAGCTGCATCTCAAGACTCAGTATACCTGAAGGTGAAACAGTCTTCTCAAAGTTGACCAACAGGTGACTCTATGCTTATCCTGAGGATAAAACCATCCCTGGCTAAAAAACTAACCTGATTCATTCTATTAGATAAACTTACCAAGTATTCTGTCAATATGAATACCACCCAACTAAGTACATTAGATTCTAGCAGGATATTAGTTAACCTCTAAAGCATCCAGATACTGGTTTGGTGATTCACAACCCAATAGGACATCATGGAGCTTTTATTTTATAAGCTATAAATGACATAGAGTCATTCTCCAGAGAAAACTATAAACATTAATTGCGTTTGTCCATCTCTTTCATGAGAAGAGGAAGAGGTATGTTTTATTGTACGACAGGCCATGATTTTGATAATACAGTCTCTCTCTCTCTCTCTCTCTCTCTCTCTCTCTCTCTCTCTCTCTCTCTCTCTCCTTCCTCTCTTACCCAGGTCATATAAATAAATAACTCTGTTGCTGGAATTGATGCTCATCAGCACAAATAAGAAGCTTAAATTCTGTGGTTTACTATCCAAACTGTGCAATGTTACTTTCTTGCTCTCTTAAACTAACTCCACAATTGTAAGACTTTTTGAGCCTTGTTATGATTCATACATGGTTTTTCATGATAATTCTAAAGTGTCAAAATATATCGAAGGCTAATACTTTGGTTCACTGAAAATCAGATATTTTTATATTTAACACAAGAGGCTTTCAGCACAACAAGGTGAATCTGATAGGAACAGTCAAAATAAATTCTCTACAATGTGTGAAATGACCTGCCGTAGAAGAAACCAGGCAGTATAGGGAAGCATGCCTCTGCGGATAGGAAGATGCAATCGAAAATGCTTGCAGAAATACTCATTCTTAAAGGTGTTCACCCTAGCACACAGCTTAGCCGTCCTACTGTTTTACCAATTTCTTGACTTTAAATTAATTAAAGTTGTTACAAAAATGAGATAAACTCCTTTGAAAATGCAAGTGCTTATAACTTGCTGTACAGACTAAGAAAAGTTCAACTTTTATCAATTCCCCCATAATAAAACTTATTCTAAGGTAGATGCAATCTGATAGAATGCAAATAAAAGGATTATTTCTAGTGTGAAGATTTTTCAAGATTTTGATACATGAGTATATATTTACCTGATTACACCCCTACCCTTTCTCTTGTACCTCGGTTAATGTTTCCTACTCATTATCAAGGTCATGAATCTTCTATTTCAACTGTTATTGTTCTGTACACACACAAACACACCAGAGAGAAAGAGAGAGAGAGAGAAATGTATAACTGTATAGCCTACTGATAATTTTTAAGTCTATTCAAAAGAAAATGTATAAAACTAGAGATCATTATGTTATATGAAATAAGCACACTCAGACAAGTACTTCATGTTTGTCACATATGTGAAACCTAGGTTTAAATATGTGTGTGTGAGAAACAGAGACACAGAGAAAGAGACAAAGAGAGACAGAGAAAGGGAGAGAGGAGAGAGAGAGAGAGAGAGAGAGAGAGAGAGAGAGAGGAGAAGGAGGAGAAAGGGAGGCAGGGAGGGAGACCCATTGACCCATCTATTAATTCTGCAAACTTCATCAGATCAGTTCTCAGCCTCATTATTTTCGGACTCAGACTTTGAGCTCGGCCATGTCCCTCTCCACTTGCCTACTTTGTAAATTTCTACAACTCTTTCACTGTGCCCCATTGACATACTTGTATCCTTGTTTAATAGAGTCCGTGACTGTGAACTGTGTTCATTCAGGAAGGAATTAAAACAGTTTTGTAAATAGGATCTGTCATCCTCACAAAGGAGTTCTGTTCGGACTTCAGATGGAAGGATCTTGTGCTTAATATTGTGTAAAAATAGCTTTTCAGAAAAATACTTATTTCAAAGTTAAGCCAGTTAAAATAATCACACATACAAAGATCATACCAACTTTCTTGAAGGATATGCTACCGTTAAGTAACAGCAAATTCAACATTCAGTCATGGTTTAAAAAAATAAACAAAGAAACTAAACTAAATTTTTCTGTTTTCTGTCAATCAGAAAAAATAAAAAAAAAATAAAAAAACCTGATAACTAATTCCATCCTCTCGCCAGTCTCTTAGTCTGAGAGACATAAAAACACACAAGCACTGTCAAACCCAGCCATGGATCCTAAGGAGACATAACATTTCACCACCTGATTCCCAAATTAGATATCTTTTTACTTGACTAAATGGCAAAACATGAAACATGAAAAATATTATTTTGTATCTTTCCTCTTTTTTTTTCTTCATAGTGTCTAGATTGTTTTTAATCGGTTCTCTGAAAAATGAGCATACTGTCTACCTTTTCCTGAAAATGCAGACAGGTAAAGAGTTTGTTTTTGCCCCTGTCCCTAGTCACCACTGAAACCTGGTCTCAATTGTGAAGGAGAAAAATGAGCATACACACATGTGAGGCCCCACCCCAGATGCTGGGAAGGTTTCCTTTTTTTTTTTTTTTAATAGTTTTCAGAAGCTGAAGAGTCTATTTTCTTTCTCAACATCTATCCTTTCTTCTTCCAACCTTTATTTTTAGCTGAGGTACCATAAAGTATACTTTTGGTCAAATTTTATGCAGCACTTCTAAGCGCTGGAGGGTTGTCAGTTTTTATTATCTGTGTGAGCCTGGAGCCACTGGTTGTGTACCATCTTACCATTAGGAGTGGAGATCGGGAGCATTTTTCTCATCACTGAGCCTGTTCAGAAATCCGAGTTTATGTTCGTGATGATTTAAATAGGCTCCCTGGAACTGCGTGCTTGCACTGCTTGGGGGCAGAGAGCAGCATGCGGAACCAGCATTGAGAAAAGTTGTGTAACTAGCTCATGTCAAGTAGTTGCTAAAGGGTTACTCAAGGCTACTGTTCTGAGTGCCTTTCTCCTAACCCTGTGACTCCCCACACACTTCTGGATTGCTCCTTTCTTTATAAGTACATGCTTTTTGGCCTTTGAAAATAGATCACTTGGAAGAAACAAACAAACAGAACTCTTTAGTTTTGAACATAAAGAATGAGAGTCCTTACTCCTAGTGCAGACACTTACATAATTCAGCTATATAACTGATCCAAGTCTTTCATCCAACAGTGGTCCCTTTTTAGTAAGACAATAGTCAGGTCTACTTCTCTGCATTGTTTTAACAAAGAAATGTAGCATGCAAAAATGGTTTCCTAAAACTTATTTTGAAGAAGATACATTATGATGACCCATTGTGTGGTACTACAATTATTTGTATTAGCAGTAATAAAAGTGGTTTATGGTAATTTTTTAAATTTATTATTGAAAGTCTGGCCCAATATGTTGCTATGGTAAATAGCCAATTTCCGCAGTAAATCTGTAACCCACTTATAATCAATGTTTTTTTCTTGATCTGCCAAGAAGAACTTTCTCTAGCTTATTAGAAACTAGGTGAAGCCATGTTTGCACCTGTCTTGGACCCTAATTTTTAATCTGTGAAGTGTTTTCTATGAACGCTGCATGCTGTGTTGTGCTTTCAGTCATGTTTGTAGTCCTGGAATGTGGACATGTTAAGCTCCACATGTTAAGTTACTTCCTTTCCAAAATCAGTCTCAATGAATTCTTCTCTTCATTGAGAAAACCTTAAAGCTGCCTATGTGTGTGAATCCCGTCTTCCTTAAGATGCAAGGTAGAGTTTACACATCCGACTTCCACTTGATGCAGAATTCAAAGGGAGGAAGAACCAATACTTACATGATAAAGGAAACATTGATTTTTCTTTTCCAAACCTGTTACAATAAAACTAACTTGTTTCTCTCTTGCCCTGCGACACCACTGCTGGCTTAAAGGCCTTTATAGATTGTTTTTTTTTCATAACAACCACCACTTCTTTTACGGTCAAAATGCCATCTCACCTCATCTTTGAGAATAAACAGTTAGTACTTTGATTCTGTGATCTTTTATCTTGCTTGCCTTTTATCAACCTGCCTCTGCCACCTGCCATCAAAGTCATCCGATCACAATCTTCCCAGGTTGGGTCATACTGTTTTTTCATTGTGTTGATGCTTGTAATCTCAGAGTGCAGTCTATGAGACAACCACTTTCCGACCACCACAGACTACTCACTTGGATATTTGTAATGCAGCTGCTTCTCCACATTAACGCATTAACATGGCTTCCATTAATTCTTTAAATGGGCACATAATTTATAATAAAATAGTTTATGATTCTTCACATCATCATTTTACAAAGTCTCCCTCCTGGTTCAGGCGATGAATAATTCTAAGAGTTGATGAATTGTTATGTTATTCATTTATTCAATGCTTTGTACTTTGTACAATATTTTCAAACAGATTAATTTGTTTTATCTCAGTCACATCCTGAGGCACTTCGAACAGGGATTTTTAGTGTTTTTTAAAGATAAAGAAATTATTGCTTAGGGAGTTACACAGCTTCCTGGGGCTCTCCATAGTAATAGACACAACTGACATTGAAGTCCATGTTTGCTGACTTTTTACCCTCTATGATTCATATTAAACTAGTCACTGCATATCCCCATTGCAAGGTACATGCTTTAAAAATTTGAATATTGTGATCATTGGGGCAGATTCTCAATTCTATAAAGTCCAATACAAAGTAGGTTTCAAATCCCAATTTAGCAGGAAGCATAGTGAAATGAAAAGGATTTATAATCAGAAAACTCAAATTTATAAATCTGTTTCTTTAATTAGCCACTGTGTTATCTTATGAACCAGCCAATGAAAAGGCTAATACTTCCTATAGTAATGATTTGCTTGTGGTGAGTAAGGCACAACCACTGGTTAAGAGCTAAGAAGCAGAAAGCAGTAGTTGTTTGCATGCTCTGCTCCTTCTCTTTAGATAAATGTAGGAAATTTTTTTGCATCTGGCCATTTGTTTTGAGTTCTGAGCTCTATCACCATCCATTCTGCAAACATGCTTCCATATCCAACTGGCTACTATTTTATTCCCATTAAAATTTTCCCTTACTCTCTTAAGTACCTCTGTGTAAATGTTATATCAGCAAGATTGACAGGGAATTGTGAGGTGTCACATATAGTACTTTAGCTTCAAGATGGGAAATCTTGTTCCAAAGCAGACTAAGGCTTCAAAAGTGAGGTACGTAATGGGTTTGAATTTCAAACCCAGCCTGACTCAGAAGTATGTATATCTCAAAAGGAAAATATTTTAATATAGAAATAAATCATAGAAGCAGAGGAAAATATTCCAGGAAAGGATTCTTGATAGACAAAAGAGAAACTAAGTCAAACACTACAGATCATCCTGTGCTAGCCCAAGTTAAAGCAGTACCTAATCTCGTAGAAATCCAGATTTTCCTCACTTGGAACATGCATGAGGAAAGGTAATCTCGAATGTGGAATGACTCCAAAGAAAGACCAACATTAGCAGCACCGGTGATAGCACCATGCTATCACTCTTCCTCTGTCTTTAATTATCCTCTTTTTCTCACCTTTGACCTCTTCTTGCTGGACTGTGACCTCATTTCATTTTCAAATACGATTACAGGAAACAATGGACTTTAATTGTAGACTCTCAAATTTAGATGGTGCTTCATCTCATCATTTACTTTCAGATTTATTTGACTTTGAGCTATGGAAGGAAACAATTTACATAAAAATTACATATAAAGATATCTGCACATATATGCACACTACTAAACACACATATGTGAATGTGTACACTTAAAGTTTCAGTTGGCATTTATTTAAGTTACATGCATAATAATGTATGCTTTGATATGCTGTGTTTGATTCTCTTAAAGCTAGTTACCAACAATTTGACTTACTGTCATCTTTAATAGGTTAAAAGGCACAGTTTAAAAAACTAATTGCTTAAATTAAGACAAAATGATGTTCATTTTAATGTAAATAATTTTATTTCCAAACTACAGATTAACAAAAGATAGACACTTTCTTTTTTTATATTTTTTCTAGTACTAAAATTTTAAAATTCATTTTGTCTAAAAATGTAATGTGTCAACCAAAGGAGTCAATAAAAGGACAAAATTAAAATGTGAAGGCCATAGTAAGCCATATATAATTTTTATAATCCACCTACCAGAATCAGTGTAGAGCACTGTTGAAGAAAATATTGACATATTTGTGATCTAAGAGGTAAGTTATTAGAATAGCAGGAGTGGAAAGTACACTAATTCTTAATTGCTGAGCTAGCTACCTTTACTTAGGACTTATTCATTTCATTCACCCCACAGATGTGAGTCTGGCACAGACTAAGAGTCTAAGCACACTTAGCACCAGTTGCTCAGATGGAAAGGAGGCTAAATGCGTGTGTTATTCAATATCATAACAATAAGGCCAAGGACAATAAGACTTCAAATTCCAAAGTAAATGGTGGATAATGACCTCTTTTATTGTCTCATGTGGCAGTTCAAGTCTTCTAGAAAAATTTATAACTAAAGTCATTACGAACTTTAGCAACTTCTTTTATTTCAATATGTGCATGCTTTATAAAGTGCACAGAAAAAATCAAATTTGTCTCATTTTTACTGTTTAGCTAGCCTTGTATACATACCTTTAGTTACTACTTTTCTATCTTTAAACCTCTAAATATGTGCTGGCCAATCGCCTATACACCATCAATTATACTCCTCTACCTTCAGTAAAAACAAATCATGCAAATTTGGCCTAATGAGTCCTAGTACACTAAGACTCTAATCTAGTGTTACTCAGATTAATTTGCCTTTTCTGAACTGGAAAATCTACAGACAGTGGTGGGTTCTCAGTCTCACAGACATGGCTCCCTGGAGGATGGATGGACTACCCAGTGGTCCAGAGATGCTCTTATCCAATCAGTGGTAAAGCCCATGCAGCAATAAGAAGAAAAATAATTAAACACTCTGTTGATACATAGTCCTATTTTCTTCTTTCTTTCTGTACAATATGTGTACAGAATTATCAACGAGCCATTGTCTTGTCTATACTGAAGCTGCAAACACTCCCAAAAAAGTACAACAAAACTCTTCTGAGAAAGCTTTCATATTAAACTATTCATAGTATTTGAAATTGAAAAATACATCCTACATATCTACAAAATCTGACCCAAGTTACTTCCAGGCATTTTGTCACCAGATCGAAAGCAAAAACAAAACAAAAACACAAATAAATGCCTTGCAGCTGAATAGCCTATTGTGTGGGGATGGCAGTTTCTTACTGTGTTATTTTCAGCCAAAAAATAAAAAAACAACTTAGTGCAAGATACAGTATACTAAGTCCTGGATGAAACATTATATCACATTATATTAAATGTGTTCATAGCATCAAAGTTGACATCTCCACCAAAATTTGTCTTATGAAAACCTTTCCTCTCATCTGAGCTTTTAAAACACTCTACTAATCTGTTGTGAAACATTTTAAATATGCATTTTTAAAAGTTATGTGTATGTGAATGTGTGTCAAAGGAAGGATCACCTAAATGCAGGTGCCTACTGACCCAAGAGGCATCAGATCCCCTTAGGTGGTTGAGCTTGCTGATCTAGACATTGGAGATAAATCTCAGGTCCTATTCAAGAGCAGCATATGCCCTTACCCACTGAACAATCTCTCTTTCCAGACCCAGTCTCTTCCCTTTTAAAAACTTGATTATGAAATTAATTAGAAATGTCAATTTCAAAGTTTTTAATTTAATTTACAAATTTTAACAGCAATTCAAGTTATTTAAAATGAGTAAAACAAATACCTGTAACTCCTGAGTGTTGCCAGAGCAGTCTCTAGTGTGGGTACTACCTTGAGGTGATATGTTTCCAGCCCTGAGTTGTGTCACACTTTCTTGACCAATGTGAAATTTTGTGGAGAAATGTGCTAATGGAGTGTGAACTTCTTCACACCTATATTCCATATGTTTATAAAAATATGTTATGCTCCAATTATGCTGAACAGAATGGGAAAATAACTGTTAAGAATCATCTGATAAGAAATATTAAAAGCACATTATGCATTCTTACTTCATGTTTGCCTCTCCTAAATTGCAAGAAAATGAAATCTAGAGCTATACCATCTAAGCATACACAGAATCACCAAATTTAACTTTTCTTGTTTTCATACCCAAAAGTCCTCTCATTCTTCATGGGATTCTATCAGAATCTTTTAGATGACAGTGAAAAATCATATTATCTTTGTTCAAGATTTCTTGTTAATATTTTTGGAATGAGACTTCCTTTTAGCTTAATCCCTCTCTTACAAGCCAACAGCAGTCCACCCCTCCCTTTCTGAAAAAGTACAAAAAAATAATTTTTCTTTGTAAGGTTCAGTCACTGTAACCTCTGTATCTTTGGAATGCAGGCTTCGTATTCTGTAAGGGGAATTTTGCACAAAACCAACTGATTGAGAGTTCTATCTTGTTTTATAAAGCAATTCAATGCTGTGTTAAACTGATTTACCTGATGCCAGCCTCCTTCTCCAATTCTCCGTTCCTCTTCAGGCTTCCAGTCTTTTCCTTTTCCTTCCTACCTTCCCTCCTTCCTTCCCATCTTGCATTAATTTCTTCCCTTTTATTTTTTTTGTTTTGATACTGAAGATTGAATTCATGTCGTGAGTGTTATGAGACTAAGCAAGCTTTCTAACTCTACAAGGCTTTATTGTAAGGAACACTTACAAAGGCTAATCCCTCCAGATTTGAAGACAGGGAAGCTCTTTTTGGAGCCATATTTTAGATATGGGACAAGCATTTTCTAAAACGGACTAATAATTAGTGAACACATTTTCTCCTTCCACATACAGATAAACCTTAGACTACATTGTCATTCAGGCCTTATCATTCAGACATACAAATAAGTATTTAGTATGTAGATTGAATTTCAGATTAAACTCAAGTTTCACGACTTCTTGATCCATTTTATCACATCATGTGCTATTACATTTTAATATATTGTTATAATTAAGAATGTCAGAAAAACCTAAATATTAGCTCAAATTTGTATGCAAGTTATTAACTTAGCTCCATTTCTCAAACAAAAAAAAAATTTTTGACTTGAAGCTATACAACTGTATTGTTAATCAATTACTCTAGAACAAGGAACCTCCTCACATAATAAAGGAAGAAGAGCTAAGATGATGTCCTTAAACCATACAATATAAAAATCCACAGGGAAACCTTACTTAGCCAGTTAATATAAATGTTTCAAACACACACACACACACACACACACACACACACACACACACAGTCTTACTTGGTGTTACTATTGTCATGATAAAATACCATGATCAAAAGCAAGATAGGGAGGAAAGGATTTATTTAACTTATACTTCCACGTCACAGTCCATCAGTGAAGGACGTTAGGACAAGAACTCAAGAAAGACTGAAACATGGAGGTAGGAGTTGATGCAGAGACCAAAGGTGAGTACTGCTTACTAGCTTGCCCAGAATGTTTTTTTTTTTTTTTTTTATAAAACTAAGGACCACCAGCCCAGGGACAGCACCACTCAAACTAGATGGACCCTCTGCCATCAATCACCAATTAATAAAATGCCCTACAGACAGATCCTTTGGGACAGCATTTTCTCAACTGAGATTTTCTCTTTTCGGATAACTCTAGCTTGTGTCAAGTTGACATAAAATGTGAATATATATAGATATTCTGTTATGGAATATTATATAATATTTTAGTGTAGAATATTCTCCTTACCAAATAATGAATATCCATGGTCAATATCTCACTTAAAGAATTTGTTGTACCCTTAGTTTTCAAATGAATATAAAGAACCCCCCCCCCCAAAATAAAGGAACTTCCCTAAGCAAACCCACTAATTAATTAATAGAGAAATAAATTACACTTTGTTTATTACCCTTTTGCCTCAACCTAAAGCTACAGTAGCTAAGGACTGAGGAGTATGATGATCTCTAGAACATCCTTCATTCATACCAGTTATTATATAATTCAATTATTTCCTTAGACTATTCAAACAATCACTTAAACTTTTAGATTTTATTCCTTCTGAGAACTGTGATGGCTCAGCTGTTGAAGTGCTTGCAAAACCAGCCCCCAAACCCAAGTTCACGCCCTTGAACCATACCAAAAAAAAAAAAAAAAAAAAACAATTCTCAATGGTTGTCTTCTGATACCCACACATGTGCCACATATGTTTATGTCTATATTTATATATACACAACATACAAATACACATACATAGTCAAAATAATAATATGTCTTAGGAAAATTTAAAGACTTCACAGTTGATTAAAAGAAATGAGAATAATATATTAAAATTTAAGAGTAGTACTTTGAGATAAAAAGCATTGCATAAAATTTTAATTTCTAGATTAAAGAAAATGCTTGAGTCTCCTTCAGTTCTCTATGAAATTCCTACCCTTGAGAATCTATAGCATTGCTCATTAAGTTGAATTTTCTAAATCAAAGGGGAAAAGCATATTATATATATTTTTTCAGAGAGAACCAGAAATAAAACTCAGACTTAGTGATGTCAGAATATTCACATCAATTTTTCTAATAACTGACCTTACTATTTGATTCCCAAATTGATTTTTATATGATTCTTCAAAATATCATGTGTTTATCTTAATGCCAGTGTCCTGCTCTAGTGGGTTTAAGGACTCTGGGGACGTAGAAGTGGCATCAGCATAATGAAGATAATGACTACCAGCATGCTATAAAGGAGATGGTCCCAAAGAGCATGAGCCTCTCTGTATTTATTTCATTTCAAAGTCATAAAGCATACAAATTCAGTTTTATTTCTGCAATCATCTTCTAAGAAACTCAACAATAATTCTCAGAAAGTTCTTTTCTGAAGTTTTTTTCTCATCTACTTTATTTTCTCTAGACAGATATTTAACCTTATGGCCTCAAAACTAAACACATCTCTGTGGGTATTGTGATTAGCATACTGTATCTTAAATACTTACCTGGTAGCTCACACAACTTTTACAAGTTTTTATGTAATCTATTCTGACAGTGTCCATATTTCTGTCCTGAACAACTTTAGACAATATGGTACAAGAGATCATTGACTCTTGGCCAGCCTCTCTTGTTTATTGAAGTGCTGATACCGATACAGATGTATTCCTTGTTCCTGAAGTAATATCTTCATGTTTATATGTATTTATTAACTTCCCTAATCTATTCTTGCAAGGGCTGCTTTCTGAGTCAGAATGTACTTTGTACTTTTATGAGAATATTTTTTGAGAATGTATATTTTTGAGAATATACATCTTATTATTTCTATCTCTCACTATCTGAGGCTGTCACCTACTAGATTGTTCAGCTCTATCCTACTTTTCTATGTAATGTTTTTCCTCATTATATAATCTGAAATATAATTTAGCAAAACTCATTCCACAACAGGTACATGTATATCTCATTATCATCACAAAATATAAAACATATCCTTTGACACTTCTACAAAGTGCTTCCATTTGCATATATATATCCCAAACCCTTGTCAGAAAAATATAGGACAAATAACTCACCATTTTCTCTGACTTTGGGAGATGCAGCAGCTCTTGGTAAACAATGTCTCAGATCATCCTATTTCACCCAATTGTCATACAAAGAATATATGACTTTCAGTGGTTAACTCTGAGTCTTTAAGGACCACCTTGATATAGAAATGGTTCCACCTAAAATTTCCACTTGTTTTTTTCATTATTCCAGTTATATAAAATTAAAGTCTTTAAGACAGCATACTGCTATGCTGTATTTGTTGCTTCACATTGCTGTGATAAAATACCATGACCCAAAACAACTTACAGAAGACTTAGTTTTTACTTACAGTTCTAGGAAAATAACCTATAATGGTAAAGACAGTGTACATAGACAGCACACGAAGCTAGTTGATCATATTTTATTGGCACACTAAGAAATGGAGAGAGACTGGAAGTGAGAGAAAGCTAAAAACTCTCAAAGCCACACTCTAAATCCTGTCCCCCACCCATGATATACTTTCCTCAAGAAGGCCACATTTTCCAAATGTGCCATAACTTTCACAAACTGTGCCACCTACAAGGGGATCAAATGTTTAAGTGCATGAAATTGTAGAATACAATTCTCGTTCAACTCACAACAGACATACTAAGGTGTATATAAAGAATTCCATACAACAGATGTTATGTGATAAGCAAGACTAACAAATGTAACACTGAGCCTTTAGTTACCATCATTGTTCATTTATTTTAACACTATCATGTCCATGGAGTTTATGCCATGTCAGGAACATCCAAGATCACCTTCTTAGTTGTGTCTCAGATAATGGAGAACCTAGGCTATGCAGTAAAAGTTTACACCAAAGGAAACTTATGTCTTCCTCCATTTTTTGATTTTAATGTAATAGCTAATCACAGAATGATTTTTCTACTCATCTTTGTTGTTCTCATTTCTCATATGCTTTTTTTACTTTATTATGTTATGATTAAGAAATGACTATACTATTTGACATTGTTGTTTATTATTACACTTCCCACATGTTGGACTATGAAAATCTTGCTTTCTTGTTTTTGCATCATATAGCTACATTGTGACCCTGATTATATTATCTCAGTTATCTTCCAGATACTTTATTTCCTGTGATTTGTTCTAATATTAAGAAAAGTTATTTGGAATAACAGTCTCAGTTTCCATTACACAAGCAACTCCCTGTAGCTTGGTTGTTTATAACAACATGCTCACGTCTGATCTGCTAAGTCAACATTGGCTCTGTGGTACAGAGAAAGAGCCCACACACCCAAATCCAACCTAGACCTAGGGGCCTGGGTATTTATATACAAATGGTATACAACCAAATGACTGATAACTAGAATATAATAAAAGCACAAGAAACAAACTTTGTTTTATGTAATCTAAAAACACATACATTTTTATACAAAGAAGTTTATTTTCTTTTTTTAATGTTGAAATGAAGAAGAAAATACCTCTCAGGGAGCAACTTATATCAGATATAATCCTATCAATGGAAAGGTACAAATTTTGCTTGTATGTTTTATTGCTTAACTCCTTTAGCAAGGCTCAGGAAAAATTCTTATCTTTCTTTTAAAGATGAATGGTATAAAAAGTTGAATTCGGTATTCCTAGCACCAAATTGTGAGCCTTGAAAATAAAACACAAGTTTATCACTTGATCTAGCTTCTGAATCTAGGATTCTATCCACTTAAGAGTGTTAGACAATAGGAAAATAAATTGGGCTTATTTGAAGAAGTGATGATTTAGGGTAAAAGTAAAGAACTCTAACCATTTTTGGACATTATTATGTCACTGAGTTAAAAGAAGTTAAGTCTGTCACTCAGCCACATCATGAAAATCAGCTATCTACATCTTTGAACCAAAGAGGACAAATGACAGCTAATCAAGAGAATGTACAAAACTAATACAAGCCTGATGTATTGCCAGCAAACAATTTTAGATCTAGAGCCAATGAACTTTCATGGCCTTGCTATAGCACCCAAGGAAACAATCGCTATAGGAAGGCAATTCCCTCTGCACAACATGGAAGAAATATGGCTCCTTTGAAATGGAGTAGAAGGTACATTATTGCTACCAATTTGCATTCAAAGGCATTCATTCAAAAACCATTTTTCTACCTGTTACATGACAGGTACTGGCTATGGATTGAACAGAAAAAATTTAGTCACTGTCCTTGCTATGAATAGGTTTTTACTCTCAAGAGAAATCTGACAATTGTAAGATAGAGAGATAAAGGAATGGTGAGATTTTACATGAGCTATTGTGTGACACACAAAGCATCTATTTAATTAGGCTGTTAAGGGTAAGATAACTAGTCCAGAAAAGCATTGTTGGAGATGATAAGACTGGAAATTGATTTTCAGGGATTAATACTATTTCATTATGAAGTGAATGGAGAGGATGCCAGGGTGGAAATAAAGAAACCAAGATCTTTCATACAGATGAGTCAACAGGTAAAGAATTACTAAGACACCTACAGCAAGTTTTTGGAATCTTTGCTATGGAATATTTGGGAAAGAAGCTATAACTTTTTTCTCCCTAGTCACAGAATATGGCATGAGTTGATGAACACCTTCCATTAGGGGAAACAAGATTGGGTTTAAAAATGAATTATTCAATTCTATATTATTTTCTCAAGTATTGGAGCAGATCTGAATTTCTCATATGCAATAATATCTCAAACATCACCATTCTTTCTCCTTTTTCAATCTGTTAGAAAATGTCATAGATTGTGACATTTCCAGTATGAGTTTGGTACATGGCTCAACATCAGAAATATATTAGCCATTGTTGCCAAGAATCTTGCATCAGAAATAGAAATAAATATATGTAATAAGTAAATAAGCATAGTAAAGTTCAAGAATTTCTTGTGATAAATCATGGTCAGGAAAGCATACTAGCTGTGCTGTAGCAGTTTCAAGCCATGTGCAGAAAAGTCACAAGAAAATGTAGAAGCAAGACTGAGCCTTATACTTTTATTTTTCTTCTTTTTCTAGAGATAGGGTATCACTCTTCTCAAGGCTGGTTATGAGCTCTTGAACTCAAGAAACTTTTCTGCCTCATCTTTCTGAACAGCATGGACTACAGACATGTTCTACCTGCCAAGCTCTTAAACCAATCATTAGTTGGCCACCTATTTTCATCCAAAAGCTGAAGTTCAAGGATATATAATTCCATTCTGAATTTGTACCTATCCTAGTTTGCTTTTTTTTATGACAAAACATGAACTAAAACTAACTTGGAGAAAAGAGAGTTTAGGCTATAAGCCATCAGAAACTAAAACAATGCAGGAGCTCAAGTCAGGAAACTAGAGGCAAGAACTAGAACAGAAACCATGTAGGAATGCTCCTTACTGGATTTTTATCCAGGCCCACATTCAGCTACCATTCTAATATATCCCACATCTACCCTCTAAGGAATAGTACCAATCACAGTGGAACAGGCTCTCCTACACCAGTTAGAAATCAAGAAAATGCCCCCACATACATGTTCACAGGCCAATCTGATGGAGGTTCTCTCTTCCCAATTCTGTCAAGTTGACAATCAACAGCATCCATCACCAAGAACCTCCTTCTCCTACACATACCTTGACTATCTCTGGAACACAACCCCTCTGTGCTCTCAGAAAACACTTCTCATAAGATTTTACCTCAATGATGCTGATCTCTTCTTAATCACCACTAATTTCTTAGATCCAACTAACCAGAATCAACAGTCTTAGAAATTTCAGAGGGAAGATTAAAGACTCTCATCAGGGCCATTGCTAATTTGATTGTGAGGATTCTTTGGTTTTGGTTAACTAGGACTGAAGAATTTGCCTCAGTTGCAGTTGATGGCACAGAACTTGAAGGGGTCATGCAAAGGAATTGAGGCTTGGCACCATGACAAGAGCCTATGAGAAGCTATTGGTGAAGCCTAGTTGCAGCGGAAGACAGCAGTGTTTTGGAGATGCTAGTACCATGAGATGACCACCAAGAACAGCAGCAGCAGTGGAGTACAGGCATCTGGAGCCTAGAAGACAAGGTGTGTGCTATAAGGGCAGAGCTGGAGAAGTGACCCAAGCCATTGGAAGAATCCAGAAGATCATGAGTGGATCCCGGACGATGGACAGTTAGAGTTTGGTTTTGCTTTTGATTGTGACTGTGCCCTGATATTTTCCCCTCTTAAAGTAAGAAGGTATTTTAGTGGTGCCCACAGTTAAGGGACTGAATTTTTAAAAGACTTTGAATTTTAAAGCTATTTGGATATTTTAAAGGGATTGGATATTTGGATATTTTAAAATGTAAAGACAGTGGAACTTTTAAAGTTATTTAGATCTTGGGGATGAATAAGAATGTAAGGATTGAGGCTTAATAGTAATGTGTTTGTATATCAAGTAGACAAGGTGTCAATTGTACTGGCTGGGGTTGTGTGTCAACTTGATACAGGCTGGAGTTATCACAGAGAAAGGAGCTTCAGGTGAGGAAATGCCTCCATGAGATCCAACAGTAAAGCATTTTCTCAATTAGTGATCAAAGAGGAGGGACCATTGTGGGTCGTGCCATCCCTGGGCTGGTAGTCTTGGGTTCTATAAGAAAGCAAGCTGAGCAAGGCAGGGGAAGCAAGCCAGTAAGTAACATCCCTCCATGGCCTCTGCATCAGCTCCTGTCTCCAAGTTCCTACCCTGTGTGAGTTCCAGTCCTGACTTCCTTTAGTAATGAACAGCAATGTGGAAGTGTAAGCTGAATAAACCCCTTCCTCCCCAAATTGCTTCTTGGCCATGATGTTTGTCCAGGAATAGAAACCCTGACTAAGACAGTCAGGTTTGAACTACTATGGAAGAAACAGATAGTAAGGAGACATTGAAAGAGACTTCAAAGTTGATGTAAGGCCTGGACCTAGAGGAATGAGTTTTTGCTTCTCTCTCTCTCTCTCTCTCTCTCTCTCTCTCTCTCTCTCTCTCTCTCGTTTAATCTATACAATTTTTAATGCAAATAAAATGAAGTGATGACAGAGAGAGCAGTCAGTTATCTTTCTTATTTCAAACAAGAAGCTACTATAAAACTGAGGATAAAAATTCCTGGGTACACTTAGAAATCTGACAGTGTTTGATTCCTTCATCTCTGTTCACACATCCATGGAGGAAGAATAAGAACAACCTCAGTGCTAGCAAATGGGGATCACAAAGAGCTGTAGGGAATGAGTAGTAGCTGGATTGATCTTTTAAAATGTCTGTATGATCACATCACTCCCTGGTTAATAGCTGCCTACCCTTGAAACTGGAATAGCTCTCAGTTCTAAAGGGGTGACAGGATATGTGCTGCCTGCTTCTCATATCCCACACATACTGTTCTTTGCCTTGTACTCTCTCCACAGTCCCCTGGCTGTTCTTCATAGTCCATTCTCTTGTGCACTTGCTCTTTGCTCTACAGGGAAAGCTCTACATCCTGATCTTCTTCACTCAGCTAGTTCTTGTCACCTTTCAAGACAGGGTCAGTGTCACATGTTCAATGCCACAACTCCTGTCATCCATGCATTATCAAGTCTTTAACAAGCTAGAGTGTGTGGTGATGTAAAGCATGTCTTTGACCTGGCCATCTTAACGTCTCAAGTGCTTATCATTACTAAATTATCCACATTTCCACGTGACTAAATTCCATGAAATAAAGCTAGAGGAGATTTTCAGTTTAGTGGCATCTCTACCTTAAGAATTTGGAAGAACCTAGCTTTTCTACTAGTTACCTGTTCTATTATATTATACATAAAGAAAATGTAGAGATAAAAGAATTGACCAAAAATATGTGTTTGATTTGCTTGTTGTGGAAATGTCATGTCAGTGCTATGAACATCATGCATAATGCTCTTGTGAGTGAGTCAGTAGATTCCAGAACAATGAGCATGACTAAATTACTTTGAAGTAGAGAAGGAAGCAGGTGATTCTCTCTGTCTTAGTTATTCAACTGATTGCAGTGAATAAATTTCCTGACAAAATCAACCAAAGAAGGAAGCATTGTTTTAAATAACAGTTCCAAAGGGATGCAGTCCATCATAACTGGGAAGACATGAGAACAAGCAGCAAAGGCATGGTAGCAGGAGAAGGATGCTGGCTGGTCATAGTGCATCCACACTCAAAAAGCAGAGATCTGGGCTTGCCAGCACTCAGTTTACTTTCTCCATGTTAACCAAGGCATGGTCCCATCCACAATTAAGATGCTGGGTTTTACCAATAAACATAAGCAAGATAATGCCTCACTAACATGCTGAAAGGCTAACTTTAATCAAGATAATCTATTACCAGTATACCCAGAATGCTGCCACCTAGGTAATTCTAGATACTAGCTGAAAATAAGCACTTACCATCACATCCAGAATCTCAGTGGTATAATTCATTAAAGGAGGTTTGCTCTTTGGGCTTAGCCATAATCTAGCCATGTGATCTGATCTCCTCTATAATGTACATATAAGTCTCTTCAATGGCTTTTATCAACATATTGTCATTAATATCATGTTTGAAAGGAAAAGGAAATATGAGGACAAAGTGTGGAGCAGAGACTAAAGGAAAGGCCATCCAGAGACCGCCCCCCCCTGGGGATCCATCCCATATACAGACACCAAACCCAGACACCATGGCAGATGCCAAGAAGTGCTTTTTGACAGTAGCCTGATAAACAGCTGTCTCCTGAGAGGCTCTGCCAGAGCCTGACAAATAACAGATGCAGATGCTTGCAGCCAACCATTGGACTAAATATAGGGACCCCAATGGAAGAGTTAGGGAAAGGACTGAAGGAGCCAAAAGGGTTTGCAACCCATAGGAAGAACAACAATATCAACCAACCAGACCCTCCAGAGCTCCCAGGGACTAAACCAGCAACCAAAGAGTACACATGGAGGATCCATGGCTCCAGCTCCATATATAGCAGAGGATGGCCTTGTCAGGCATCAATGGGAAGAGAGGCCTTTGGTCCTGTGAAGGCTCGAGGCCCCAGTGTAAGGGAATGCCAGGGCGGTGAGGAGGTAGTGGGTGGGTAGGTGGGGGAGCACCCTCGTAGAATCAAGGGAAGGGGAGATGGAATAGGGATTTGCGGAGGGGAAACCTGGAAAGAGGATAACATTTGAAATGTAAATAAATAAAATATCCAATTTTTTAAAAAAGGAAATAAACAAAAACTTATCCTAACTAAAAATGGATGGCATGATCTTTGCAACCCTGACTTATGAAACTGTCCTCTTGAAAAGAGTGAAGTTTTCTTATTGAATCTACATAAATAATAGTGTAATTATGAAAAATAATGATTTCTAAAATGTTTAATTGTAGTTTGTTATAATAATAAATATATGGCTTGGTTTACTTTCACAGAATAATATTTTATGTCTTTCTGAAAACATTTTAGCTTTTAGTTTTCTTAAAAATGATTCAAAACAATTTTTTTTTCTGAATCAGAGGGATTTCTTTTCCACGTATAAAACTGGAGACTTTAAATCTAGTACCAATGATTAAATAGTAGAGACTTATTTTTTTGTTTTCAGATGTTCATTTTAAAAGTAAAGAAGATTCAAGTAATAATTATTAAATCATTTACTTTAGTCTTGAGTAATAAAATTTTATTTTGCTGGTTTGGATTTATGTAGCCTGCCTTTAAAAAGTCATATGCATGTAATCTATCAGAATCCTGGAATCATGAGTCATCTCTTGGCACAGGTGATTTTTCATAGCGAACATACCAGAATAAACAGACAAGCCCTGCTTTATTGTGCATATCTTAAGGAATTAAGTCATACCTAATGGTACCAATCACCTATAGCAGAGAAAAGAAAGTCAGGACAATTAGTTCATGAGAAAACTGAATGAGACTTGCTCAAAGGGTACAAAAGTTCCATTTTTCAAAAGGTCTAAAGGGTATAGTACAAGACCACAGGAGTGTGCCTCCCCAGATATAAAAGACAGTTGTGCCAAAAGCTGCGCGTGGGTTGGGACCAGAGCTGGGATGAGTGTGTTTCCTGAAAATTATACTGTGAAGGTCTTTTCTTCAACTTCAAGAGGTTTGATGCTTTATAGAAGAGAGCGATTGAAATTTGAAATGAGCCAGGTGTGATGGTGCATGACTCTGATTCTAACACTCACAAGACAGACAGGATGATCTCTATGAAGTCCAGCCCAGCCTGAACTATAATGGCTGCCAGCCAGGGCTTCATCACAGGGCTTTTTTTTATTTTTATTTTTTAATTTTAATTTTAATTTTTTTGTTCTAAATGAGATATCTATGTGGTGGAATTTTAACTATGCTTGTCATGTATTTTATATATTTTTAAAAACTAAACAATTGTTCTAAACCTCTTTCTTCATTTTCAAAGTAGGACTTTTAGCTATCCCAGAATTACCAGGTTAATTAGAATGGACTTTCTTTGCAGAATCCAAGAAGACTATTGTACCATGGCACAACAAGTTATAATGCAGCCAGCAAAGACACTGAATATCAGATACTTACAGAGTTAAGTTAATATACTTTGCATAGCATTCCTTTTAATATAGAAATATTAAAATACTATCATGTATCAGTCTTACATGATTCTGTTAGTTTCTTACTATATGTACACAGTGCTAAGATAACTGGACAAAACCAGTCATCCATATCTAAGTTAAATAAAATAAAACTTTGAACTGGTTTCGTGATAAAGACAATGCTTGTTTTACTCAGTACAGAAGCTCTAGTAGACAATTACCAATCAAATAGCTATGAGTCCTGTGTATTTAATATTCTAGTACCCACATTAAAAGTGTTAAAAGAATCAGTTAAAATTTATTTTAATGATATAGTTTATTTAAACTAATAAATACAAATACTATCATTTAATATATAATTGATATTAAACTTTAATGCTGATTCAATTTTTTTTAATTTCTGGCTTTTAAAAAAATTATAATATATTGTTATCCTATATTTTGCTCTCCCTAATTTTTGTCAGATTGTTCCTGCCTTCTTATCTACCTAAGTTCATGTATTTTTCCTCTCTCTCTCTCTCTCTCTCTTTCTCGAAAAAAAAAAAGAAAGAAAGAAAGAAAAGAAAAGAAAAGAAAAGAAAAAGAAAAAACTCAAAGCAAACAAACCTTCCAGACCCCAAAGAGCACAAACAAAGGAAGCACACAAAAACTCCAGATTCTCATCTGTGTTGACTAACCACTCTTGAGGATGTGGCCTGGTTTGTAATGTGGTTGATATTCAGAAAACATATTTTCTCTTCCCAACAGCTATCTATTGCAAATAGCTTCTTAGTTAGAGGTCAGAGTTGCAATCTGACCTATACTACTAGCCTGTCTACGTCCTGGAGTTTTGGTCTGACTTGAACTTGTGCTAGTCTTCTGCATGCTATGTGAGTTTCTACGTACATTAGCGCTATTAAATCTGGTAGACGCTGTTTCCTTGGAAACACCACCTCTGACTTTTTATAATCTTACTACCTCCTCTTTAGCATAGATACTCCAGTCTATAGGAGAAGGTTTTGATAAGGGTCTACCATTTAAGGGTATATGCTCTGAAATTATTATTAGCACTGAGACCCACAACTGGTCAATGTGCAAAGAGTTATTCAAATATTTTACTTTAATAAAATACAATGGAGTAGAACTTTACATTATATATCTAGGTCATATGCCCACAATTTAGGAGATATTTATCTAGTGGCCCCCATATAAGGCAGTGCAAAGCTAGAAGGGGTGCAAAGGTAAACAGCTCATAATTCATAGAAAGCAGTCAAACTTGATCAAGTAAATGACTGACTGAATGAAATAACTCACAAGCCATCTACAATTTACTTTGTACAAAATGTCCTCTGTACTATTATCCATGTCAAAAGATTTCCATGAAAAACATTACTTTTATTATTCTTCAAATGGCCATCAGAGTCTTCCTGGAGCAAATCACTAAATAAAAGGTCAAAAAAGGTTATCCAGAAAAAACTACATTCTACTGAGGGCAATTATAGTTAACAATATAATTTGAATGTTCTCACCACAAAAAACAAACAAACAAAAAACAAAAGAACAAACCATGGTATGTGAGATGGTGAATAAACTAAGTAAAGCCAATGGGCACACAGTGCATAACTCTAAGACAGCAGCACCATGTCCTCTATATAGGACTGTCTCCAGCATTACACCTCTACCACTTGTTCCCTTCTCTCTAAGTAGCTACTTTTCTATTTTCATATCAAATGCGGGTGTGTGTGTGTGTAAGTATATGTGTATGTATAATGTATAATGTGTAATGTGCTGTGTCTGGGAAATGTGTGTGTGTGTGTAAGTATATGATGTTTAATGTATAACGTGTAATGTGCTGTGTCTGTATAACATGTGTGTGTGTGTGTGTGTGTGTAAGTATACGTGTGTGTATAATGTATAACATGTAATGTGCTGTGTCTGTGTAATGTGTGTGTGTGTGTGTACACATGAATTTGGTTATGCTGTTAGACAGTACATAGTATTCTTGTTCTTTTTTTCTTCATACTTCTACAGCTTTTGCCTACTTTCTCTCTTTCTTTAATGATATTGCATTCTATTGTATAGAATGTGTTTTGGGCAAATCCACCCCCACACTCCATCCCCTCTAATTCCTCCTCTATTCCCCCACCATGGTCCCCTCCTAACTTGTGTGCTCTTGGTCCATTTTGAACTGAGTTTTGTGCAAAATGAATGGTAAGTTTCTTATTTCATTCTTCTATGTGCAGCTCTTCTGTTTAACTAGCATCATTTGTTGAAGATGCTTTTTTTCCCTGCAATGTCTATTTTTGGTCTCTTTTTCAAATATAAGGTGGCTGTCAGAGTGTGAATGTACACTTAAATGTGGGCTATCAACAAAATAATTAATATTCTTCTGTTACCATACCATAGAAAGAATTGATATTAGCACTAGACTGATGAATGAAAAGAAAACAAATCCTGAAGGCCGCTATTCTCTAAAGATCAAGTCTTTATACTTCAAGGTGAAAAATAACTCCACAGAAACCCAAGAGTACTTGAGAGAAGAGGGTCTACTTCATAGGCAGAAAACTTTCATTGTAAACGTTTTTTTTTTTTTTTAAATTAAAAATTTTATAAGCAGCTAAGTTCATAACAAATCAAGTTTCCTTCAACAGATAGTATGGTCCTGAAGGAAATGAGACCCTAATCTGACTCAACAGAACTTTTAAAGGAAGCTGTTAGGAAGGATGATCATTGCTGATCTCTAGAAAGCAAGACAGCATCACAAAGGTGAGTTCCTAGAGTCCATCTCTGGAATTTTACTCTCCCCTTTAACAAAGAAATCCTCACTGTCACCACCAACCCAAGTAGTGTGCTCAATTGAGCCTACACACACTGATAATTTTTGAGGCCATTAAAAGTTCAATTATATCATGTGCTTCACTTTGAGTCCTATCCAGCAGCAAAGAAGACTTTCTACAGATGTATCTTCAAAAAGAAAATATGGTAGCTATAGAGTTTACAGTATTCTAGTTTTTAAGATCATCTAACATTGTGAGTTAATCTTAAAATGTGTTTAATGTGAATATGTACCCATAGGACACTTCCTCTACTGCAGAGTTGACAAATCAAGATCTTTGACATTGTAAGTTACAGAACCAGATACAAAATGTGTAGAGGAGGTGAATCCATTATGGGAATGAACCTGTGAAGGCTCTTGGCATTTTTCCTTGGCAAAATGTGTGTGATGACTTATTAGAGCTTTTTACACTTGCAGAGAATTTTCATAGGGACATAGTGAACACATAAAAATTGAATCTGAGCAGGATAAAACCCATTTTAAAAAAATGATGTCAAACCATGTAGTTGTTGGGAAAATGATGTTTAGAAAGTAAACAGAGATCTCCAGAAGATTAAGATATTAATCCAAACATTTACTGCTCAAATGACAAAAAGAATGCCGAGCAAGAAGGAAATAATTGATACATTACAATTGAAAGTATACTCCTATACTACCAATTATTGATGACCTAATAAAGTTCCTAGGCTCTATATACCTACATTGACAAAAGGAAAACAAAGAGAAATGAAAACATACTTATTAAGGATAATTAAGCATAATCTCTTTATAGTGATGTTAGTGTGATAATATGTCATTTCTTATACCAATGCTTTTTTTATCTTTCCAATGAAATTCTAATAAAATGATTCAACTCAAAAAAATATAAAATCTTGGTAATAATGATAATCTTAATTTTCAATGGCACCTGTCATTTTATTATCATAGGTATAAAACCTTAAAGAGCTTTCTTAGGGATAAGCAATATGAGTCAGAGAGACATTACTTCCACTGCTGCCAACATCTGAGCACATTTCACTACTTTTATGTTTATGAACTACAAATTTATGCTTACTCAGTACTGCTATTTATCATGTAAGTAGGGCTTTTCTTAAGGAATGTTTAAGAGAAACCAATGTGAGTTTGAAAACATCTGTTTACTGAAAACAAAATTACAGTTATTTATAATTCGATGTTGAAAAGTACTTGCCTGCTTTTGAGTTCAGATTATTGAAATCTTAAGTTCAATTGTCTCCAATGCCCTTAGCATATTTTACTTAATTCTCACAGCATGAATACAGAAAATAAAAATGTTAATTGAGTTTAACATTGTGCACTGTGGTTCTGGAATCCTATCTTAAATTTCCCAAGTAGTGCCAAAATAAATTGTCTTTATACTAAAGAAAGCATATATGCTTAAAGATTATGGTGCAATTGAATCTACAGCATCCTAAGTGCCTTCTAGGCACTGATCCCTGGCTAGATAATGGGATACATAGTTGCCCTCCAGAACACCACTGATCAAGGATAAGCATGCAGTTCCATGTTCTCCTTTAGAAATAATGACGTTTTTAGCTAAAAGCTGGCTGAATAGGAGTTTTCTAATAAAGAAATTTCTCTAAAAGTCAGACTCTAAATAAAATGCACATTAGACTCTTAACTTGATGCTCCATTCTGTGGAGAAGTCACAAACTCCAGCTAGTTTTAACTCAGGCTTGCTGATTTTCAACTTTTCTTTACTTGGGCAAATCTTATGACCAAATTTCTATACAGCTTGTGTCACTGAGGCATGAGAATGATCTGAGTAACTGAACAAGATTTCATTATGTTCAAACTTCCTTAAGCCATCAGGTTATTTTTCTTTTCTTTATTTATTTCTTTTTTCTTTCTTTCTTTTTTAGAGTTTTCAACATTATTTTATTTATTTTTATTTATTCACTTTACATCTCACTCACTGCCCCCCTACTGGTCATCCCCACAATCCTTCCCCTCCCTTTCTGTTCTGAGAGGGTGCCCATCCCTGTACATCCCTACCTGACACATCAAGTCTATGGATCTAGGTGCATCCTCTCCTACTGAGGCTAAACAAAGCAGCTCAGCTAGAACATATCACACAAAAAGGCAACAGCTTTTGAGATAGCCTCTGCTCCAGTTGTTCAGGACCCACATGAAGCCAAGCTGCACATATGCTACAGATGTGTGGAGAGGCCTAGTTCAGCCTGTGTAAACTCTTTGGTTGGTGGAACAGTCTCTGAGGGCCCCAAACGTCAAGGTTAGTTGACTTGGGTCTGCCTGAGGAGTTCCTATAGGCAGGAACCCCAATGCAGCAATAGGGACATCTACCCACCCACAAAACTTTTGCCCTAAAATATATCCTGTCTATAAGAAATGTAGAAGCTGGGGATAGCCTGAGGGAATGGCCAACCAATAATCAGCCCAACTTGAGACCCATCCCATGGGCAAGCACCAATCCCTGACACTATTAATGATACTCTGTTATGCTTGCAGACAGGAGTCTACCACAGTTGTTGTTTGAGAGGCTCTACCCAACAGCTGACTCAGACTGATGCAGACACCCACAGCCAAAGAGTAGATGGAGCTTGAGGACTCTTATGAAAGAGTAGGGGAAAGTATTGCAGGCCATCAGGTTTTCAATGAAACCATCATTACCCACAGTGGTTTCTCTTTAATTAGCCAAGCGCTCACAAGCTATCTTAGGTAAGACAGAATGCTCATGGCTCAGAGAAACAGAGCAGTGCTGCATATAATTCAGCAAACAAGACATTCTGGAGACTACATTAAAAGGCAAGGCTTGACCTTGACCTGTCCTGCCAGGTTTGGTCTGACATTGTCTCCATAGAAGAACTATCAGAAGAGGGAGAGAAATCGATGCTCACTGGATGTGCTTTGAATTCCCTTCTGTTTAGCAAAAAGATTTCAGCAAATAGTAACTTCAAAGAACTTTGTCAGCAAATGAAAAACTTTGCTTCTATGAATGACATTTTTATCAAGGTTTGCCTTGGAGCCCAGCATTCTGGGACTCTTCACAATACAGTCTAAAGCCTGAAACTGTCCCTTAATTCACTACTATCCTATAATGACTGGATGTCACAATGCATCCTTGCAAAATGGCTTCATACAAAATATACTCTGGAAGAGTCGTACTACATCATTGGTTAAACTCCCATTGTAGACTCAAAATTCCCAGAAATCAAAGACCCTCAATGAAACATTCTTGAATATTTTTGACTCTGTAATGTTTTATGATATGTTAAACTATCCAGATGAAAGTAGATTAGCAACAAATACATTACAACATTCTACTCTCCTCAAATTACTTCTTCAAGAACAGATTCAGTTACTAGTCAAAATGAGCTTTGTAAACACAATACACCTTTTCCAGATAGTTAACTTTAAACTAAGAAGATCATTCTCACTGGATAGACTTTATCAGACAAGACCTTAAGAGGGGAAAAGCTTATCACTGCAAATGCAAAGAAAGCTGAATTTGTAGTTGTTTCCCTCCTCTTATTCTCCCATTGTAATGCCTTTATACCGACAATAGCTTCAGCCCTAGGCTAATTAGTGCTCTCTTATGCCAACCCTATGGACTTTTGACTGGCTTAGCAACTCTCCTGCAGCACACAAACCAAACCAATTCTTTATAATAAATGTCTTTAAATGTCTCTATGCCTGTGTTTTCTAATTCATATTCTCTCTCTCTCTCTCTCTCTCTCTCTCTCTCTCTCTGTGTGTGTGTTATACACATATGCATTTATATCTATATCATCTATCTCTATCTGTATTTATATATCTATATCTCTGTCTTTATCTCCATCATCAATATAATATTATTTCAGTTCTTTTTCTTTTTGCCAGTTTTACTAACAGATTCATGTAGGTTGAATCTGAAATGCACTACCACATATACATTCATGTTTTAAGCATTTGTTCCTCATCTTTTGGGTGTATTCTGAGGGCTGTGGAGGGGAGCCTTCAGAATCTGAGACCTGTATAGCAGAATAAGTCAGCAGAAGTGGGCTTTTGAAGATTTCGCTGCTTCCTCTGCAGCAATATGAACCACAAGTATAAAACAAGCTCATGCTGCCACGGACTATTCTCCATAGTCATTGTAATTTCTTAGTATGTTCCTTTAAACCCTTTTAAAACTTGGTAGGAATACAAAGCAGAGAATGAGGTCAGAGAGATTTGTTCAAAGACTGCAAATTCAGCATATGATTTGAGAAATGAGTGGTAGAGAGGAGGGGTGTAAAAACCCCAATGCTCCTCATATCCACCAAATCAGGCTAGGACAGGTCAAGGACACTGGTATAAGCCCAAAGGCATTCCAATACCTGAAGGTTACATGTAGCTCTTTAAAATAGCAAAACTCTTACCTCTAGGTAGAGAGTTAAGATGCTAATGAGACATGCAATACATTAAGTTGTATGTATGACTGTCTGTACTAGAATATGCCAGCAAAGTATCATGCAAATGGGCCAGAAACTCCTGGGATATAACAGAAAAGTCCTCATCCTTTGTATAGAATTGTTTGAGCTTCTGAACTTTTTCTCCCCACTCTGACCCACAATCTTTATTACATTTTTATTACCTTTGATCTTATTCTTTTCCTTGAAACATGGAAGGTATTTTTATTTCTATTTTTATTTCATTTTTATTGCATCAGAATTCTAAAATCTTGGGAAAATCTTTATAAATAACAGGTTATAAATTTATCAAGAAATAATATTTCTTAAAACTTAAATGGTTTTATGTTATTTTCATTTATGCATTTGATCAGTTTGTTGTTTGTCCCAGGCTCACAGAAGAATATACTATAGTTGCTTTTTTTTTCTTTTTTTTTAAATATTTATTTTTTTATTTTTCCTACTTTATTTACATTTCAAATGTTTCCCACTTTCCAGATCTCCCCTTGGGAACCTCCCCATTTCCTCCCCCCTCCTCCTGCCACTATGGGGGTATTCTCCCACCCACCCACCCACCCACCCACTCTCACCTCTGCTTCCTTCTACACACTAACTTTACCTCAATTGTTCAGAATTAAAGGTATGTACTTATGAAGTGTCTGCATTCCAGTCACAGGGATTAAAGGTGGATCTGTATTCCAGCCAGATCTCACAGGCCTAAAAGGTCCTAGCCAGAGCAGTCATGTTGCTGGATTGAAATTCCTTTACATATTGCACAGTAGAAACTACTCATTTCTATGAAATTTTATCAAAAATATAAAAATGTTTGTTGTAGAAATTAGAAGTATAGGTGTCTCTTGAAAGTTAGATTACTGTAAAAGAACATACTATGATAGACATTAATATATGTCTTTATTTCATGTAATCCAACCTCAATAAAAATATGCCCTTCATAAAGTTTGAAATGAGAAATAGAAGACAGAGTGTGATAAGAGAAAATACATAGGGTAGAGTGAAGAGAGGAAACCTTAGAAAGAGGAAAGCAAGACTATGAAATTGTGTAAATGTTTAGCATTTCCTTTATGTTTTATTTTAATTGAATCAATTCACATTTTAGCTGATCAAAATGTTTGGTGACTTATGTGCTTTTATATCTACATTATACAACAGAGTTCTATAATGTAGTTAAACTTGGCTTACCAAAAATAATTTTTGCACTGTACATCTTAAAATACATTAGTGCCCCTGGCTAGAGATTCTCCTACTTCCCACATGCTTTCCAATGCTCCTCTGCCAAGTGCACCTGCTTTAATTGTCATCACATAATACTGAGCATTTGTCATTGGAATTATCATAATATATTTTCATCTTCATATAATATTCTATCTAACATCAGACCTGTTGCAGTTTACTGATTGGAGGCTGCATCAACCCCACTAGTTTCTTATGCCACCAGTGCATGTAGGGCTTCTAGACAGCTGAGTGGTGCCTTTGTGAATAGCCATGGGTCTTCTGCCCTTTACTTACAGCTCTGCCTGCATTTTCTGAAGCCATGATGCAATTGGATTTAAATACATCACCTCACTACTATCTCCATATTTATTTCATTAGTTTATTTTTTGTCTCTCTGCTTTTCCTAAATTCAGTTTAATATATTTTACTTTATCTACTATTATTTCACTATGAAACTATTTAATTTGATCTACTGCTTTGTGGTATGATAATATTCATTCTGATCTTTAATAGTCTATTCAGAATAATGGGTTATCTCATGGAACATGTGTAAGAAAAATAATAATTATGCTTTTAACTTCTTTTTCCTTTTTCTATGCCTTATGTTTTATTTCTGCTCATACTTCAGAACTCTTACTACCATTATTAAGATATTTAGAGTAAGCAACTATGTAGTTATAGAAAAACTGAGGCCAATAATGTCTTTTTATCTACATATATTAACTGTTTCCAATGTCTTTGTTTCTTCTGTTTAACCATGTTTTCACATGGAGGTGTGTTTTATTTAGTTTTATAGCAAAAAATAAATAAATAAACACCTGTGTATCTCCATGTGTATCGTCAACTTTTATAATTCAGTAAAAATTACAAAAATCCAGCTTTTATGTAATTGAAAATACACTTACTTGCTTTCAATTTGAAGTTTTTACTTTTTCTTTTAACACTACAACTGTGTCATTCTAGGACAATTGACCTCTGTTGTTTATGATAAATTGCAAATTTCTCATTTCTTCCTTTTATAGGGATTGATTTCAAGATCTTTTCTGTTTCATCAGCTTTCAGTGATTGCGGATTACTTGATTTTGTGTTTATGAATTTAACCTTTAATGCTCTCCCTGAAAATATAGATGATTTTTCAACAAATTGAACAAGTCTTTGCTGTGTTTTCTGTCTTTTCGGTTTTTTGGAGATTCATATTTAAGTTAGAGTATGTGATATTTCTTTGCACAACAGTCTTGGTATTATTGTTTTTATTTGATCTTTTTTTGTTTGTTTGTTTTACACTCCAGATTTTATCCCCCTCCTAGTCCACCCTCTGAGTGTTCCACATTCCATACCTCTTCCACTCCCTGGGACCTCCAATCTCTTGAGGGTTAGGTGCATCTTCTCTGACTGAACCCAGACCAAGAGTCCTCTGCTGTATATGTGTTGGAGGCCGCATATCAGCTGGTGTATGCTACCTGGTTGGTGGTCCAGTGTCTGAGAGATCTCAGGGGTTCTGGTTAATTGAGACTGCTGGTCCTCCTACAGGGTCACCCTTCTCCTTGGCTTCTTCCAATCATTCCCTAATTCAACCACAGGGGTCAGCAGCTTCTGTCCATTAGTTGGGTGTAAATATCTGCATCTGACTCTTTCAGCTGCTTGTTGGGGCTTTCAGAGGGCAGTCATGATAGGTCTTTTCTATTTTTTTTTGTTGTTGTTGTTGTTGTTTTGTTTTGTTTTGTTTTCCGAGATAGGGTTTCTCTGTATAGTTCTGGCTGTCCTGGAACTCACTCTGTAGATCAGGCTGGCCTCGAACTCAGAAATCCGCCTGCCTCTGCCTCCCAAGTGTTGGGATTAAAGGCATACACCACCACTGCCCAGCTATTATTGTGAGCACTCCATAGCCTCAGTAATAGTGTTAGGTCTTGGGGCCTCCCTTTGAGCTGGATCTCACTTTAGGCCTGTCTCTGGACCTCCTTTTCCTCAGGCTCTGGGTATCAGGGTATTTTATCTCTCCTGTTTCCTTTCAATTGAATTGTTTCTGCTAATCTAACCTGAAGAAAGCCAACACTTTACTGTGCTATTAATCTTGCTCCTAAACCTACTCACTGGCAATGGTATGTAGGTTCCTACACACAGGAAATGGTATTTACATTATACTAGAAACTTACAATTAGTTTTGTTCTCACTGCCTCACTGAGACTCCCTATCTGCTTTCCCATTGTATAGATTTTCCTTTCATACATCTCCTTCTATCCATTTGTAGGTGTACTATACCTATTTCATTATCAAATAGTTAATTGACTTTTGGTATAGACTCCTGTAAGTTCCAGCACCTATTAAATCCACTTATCCACCATTTCAATCTAAGTATAGACTATTTCACCCCTTTAAACTTCCATTTACTTTTGCTTTCATATTCATTTCCTTCCATTCCCAAACCCTTGCAACCATATACGGGATACCCATCCCAATAGTACTTTTTTATTAGGCTGTCTTACAGGTAGACACAATGTATCTTTTTGAAGTTGGCTTCTTTTTTTCCATATTGATTTCAATATTGTAGCTTGTAACACTATTTTATTTCTAATTCTAAGTGTTATCCCATTGGAGGCCAGGAGAATATTGAAGCTCTCAGCCAATGCCTGAAGCTCCAACACCCAAACTCCCATACATTTATATACATTATTTACTAAAACATTCAGTTTCCCTAGCAACGTGTATTGATCACAATACTTTATTGAGTTATTTATAATGAAAAATATAACAGTATCTCCATTATTCGTAGGGAAATAATTTTTACTTCATAATCATATATTTAAAATTCATCCTTTATACCAGACTGTTATCTTAAATCTATGAAATATTATTTTTTAGAAGAGCTTAGGCAAGAATTACATGAAAGTTAATTTAAAATAAACAACCAATATCAGACTGATGGAGCAATAAAACACATTCACCTTTTTAATATAAAAATATCACATGCTATTAAGTAAGTGAAGGAAAAATGCTTTATACATTAAAAAATCAACAGGGGTCTGACTAGACTCTGACAGTCAGAACTCATTTGATTCCCTTTACCTCAGGTGTTTTGTGTTTCCAGTACTCCAACAGTTAAGTCACATGACGACATAATTTGGAAATTTATTACACTTCTTTAAATTGAAATTTCCTGATTGAACTTGGTTTTTGGTTTTTTTTCCATTGGATTTATACTCAGTTTAAGTCCTTTTCAGGGGGATCAGCTTTTCTGCAGGAAACAGTGAAATCCACTGATTCTACTCCGTTCCAGTCAGATGTCACCTGCTCTTCATTACCCTCCACCCTGTGGGAGGCATTTGGATACATGTTTTCCTCTAATACAGAAGAGAAAAGATAAAAGGGACAATTATTACCCCTTGATCTCATCCTTGGTACAAGGTTCTCAACACAAGATATGTCTGCTGCTCATCTTCTCAATAACGCAGAAAGAAAGTTGCCCCATTGGGGCTCACTTAGACAGCTAGATGAGTGTCGATGCTAGTTTTAAACCCATATCTGACTCTACCCTAAAGCCCTTCCCAGTAGTGCTTAGAAACACCATTCACATTAAGTGAAAAAGTAACCAACACTAATTACATTTAATTATGTAATTAAGTCATTTAGCAAATAATTATAACTTGCTTCACAGAAAGACATGCCAGCAGTGTCTTCCTTCTTTAATTCTAAAGGCATTTACATAAATCTTAATACTTTAAAATATGTTCAGTATGTGGGACACAAGACACTAGCTACATGCTTTCTACATAACAGAAGTTACTCTATATTGAGCATATGTGTAAATTATCATTCTTATTTGTGTCCATTAATCCCATTAGATTATAATTCACTTACTTTTCAAACACAATTGAGTTTTATGTTACAACACTAGTCCATCCCAGTAACAGTGTTTTCAGGTACTTTGAAGAATGGATGAGCCATCCTTCATTCCTGCTCCTTGCCAATCAGTGAGCATGTTACATGCTGGAGGATGAATTATGATATGGCTCAGTTTTTCTGAAGAGTAGAGAAAGTAAAAGGACTTTCTCCTGTAAAAGTAACTTTTCTTTGCTTGATGTAATTGTTGTCTTGGAGGTTTGTTACTGTATAAGCTCACTCTAGTTCTTTCTGAACTCTGGCTAGCTGGTTCAACTCAGCTGGTCTGGCTCAAACTCCTTTCCAAGCTGACTAATTCAATCTGGCTTCTCTTGGCTTTTCACTGAATTGCTCTGATATCATCAAACTAACCCCAGCAACTAACTCTGGAAATTTGTTCAAATCTTCTGACTCCTTATTCTCTGGCTTCAGCTGTCTCTGCTGACCTGCAATGAACTGCATGAACTCACTAACAAACTAAACTACACTACACTGCACTCACTGCACTGACTCCCAACTAACTGATCCTCTTTCCCTGCACTGCTCTTAAATAGGTTCTTGTTCCTTGAGAGTTCTCTCCTCTTGAGAGTTGGACATATTTTATCTCTGACTCACTCTGTCAAATCTTTCTCTGATGAGTAACTTTCTCTGTTCCTCAATTAGTCATCACTTTCAAACATGACTGCTTCCTTCTACAAACTAATATTTTTCCATTAATTAATTTATTCACTTTATATCCCCATAAGGGACCCCCTTCTTCTCCCAGACCCCCTCATAACTCACTCTCAGCCAGCCTTCACCTCTGAGAAGGGGAAGGTCCCCCTACCCTTGTCACCTTAAGTCTGTTCCTCAATTAGTCATCACTTTCAAACATGACTGCTTCCTTCTACAAACTAATATTTTTCCATTAATTAATGTATTCACTTTATATCCCCATAAGGGCCCCCTTTCTTCTCCCAGACCCCCCTCATAACTCCCTCTCAGCCAGCTCCCTTCACCTCTGAGAAGGGGAAGGTCCCGCTACCCCTGTCACCTAAAGTCACTGCAGTACTAGGCACATCCTATACCATTGAGGCCAGACAAGATGACCAGTTATGGGAACAGGATTCACAGGCAGGCAACAGATCCAGAGTAAGCCCCAGCTCCAGTTGTTGGGGGACCTACATGAAGACCAAGGTGCACATCTGTTACATATGTGTGGAGGACCTAGGTCCAGGCCTTGTATATTCTTTGATTGGTGGTTCAGTCTCTGGGAAACCCCAAAGGCACATATTAGCTGACTCTAGTGTTCTTCTTGTAGAGTCATTATCCCCATATGGTTTCTCAATCTTTCTCACAACTCCATAGGACTTCCCAAGTTCGATGTTTGGCTATGGTTGTCTGCATTTGTTTCAGTCGGCTACTGGGTGGAGCCTCTCAGAAGAAAATTATGCTACACTCCTATCTGTGAATCCAGGCTGACAGATATAAACATAGCCTGAGACTACAAGGTAGTTGAAGAAGGAAGGCAGGCCTGCAATGAGTCCCTATTGATCCTCTGAGGAAAGCTTGGCACAACCCCTCACCCCTACCCAAATTGGCAGGTTTTGCTACTGCATTCATTTATGTCCATCTCACACAGGGTACTTATGTATCCAGGCCATCAGTGACAAATATAACTGTGAACAGTGTCTTTACATATTGCATCATTGTGACAAGGCTTTGACAAACAAAGAAGTATCAAAGTCTCTGTGTGTCCCTGTGAATCCACTACCCATGCAGTCACAGTAGGAGTTGTTTCCTCCATCTACACAGGGAGGCATGGCTGACTGGCACATTCATCAAAGTTGAGTTCACAGTGGTCTCCAGGGAATCCGGGTGTACAGTAACAGAATTAAGCCTCAAGTACATACTTACACATGGCACCTCAAGTACATACTTACACGTGGCACCATGTAGACATGGCTAGGATCCACATTCATCAATTTCTAGCACACAGTTCATAGCAGTACTCTTGAGGACAGATACATATGTATCTTCCTATCTCATTGAGGCATACAGCATCATTCATACAGGGTCAGAAATATTTTCATCCACTTCCAAGTCACAATGCTGCCTTGGTATCCAGGCACACTGAAGCAGGAGTAGCCATTAATTCCATTCTAGCACACAGCCCCATTGTGGTAATTGCTGGAAGCACACTCATTGTGTTCTGGCTCACAGACCCTTCCAGCATATGCATCTGAGCAGACACAGGCAGGGTGCTCAGGGTCTTTATGACAGGTGCCTCCACATGGGAAAGCATTCCCTCTACAGGAATGAGTGGCAGTTTCACAGGTCAACCCTTGGTATGCAGGAAGATATTGGCACAAGAAGCCCCTTTCTTCTGGGGTATTCACACAAGTGGCAATTCTTTGGCAGGGATTGGAGAAGCAAGGGTCTTTTACCTTAAAGGTGTGTACTAAGGGCGTGCCTATATCTTTGGATATGTTCCCTTGCCAGAGCAGGCATGTTGCTTAATTTAAATTAGTCTACATTCTCCCCTCTAACAAAACTTCAGACACTGGCAAGCAAACAAGGAAAACTAAAATTCACATGGCTCATGAAATACATCACAGAAAGACAAAGATGATTCTGACTTAGCTTCTAGAAAGGCAAGAGTTAAATGTACATATCGCTATGAATGTCTCCCAGGCTGCTGTTTTACCCATGAGATAGGACAAATGACTCTTTTCAAATCATATTTTTAAAAAGTAAGCACACAGACACACACACAACCCAATGTAAAATACAAGTTGACAGCAAAATTGAGCCCAATTATCAATAATTTTTCTAAAACAAATAGGATACTACCTAGCTGATCTGCTCTCCTTTATCACATAGTAGATTCAGGTGCTTTTGAGACTGCTGTACTCCACCAAAGTGTATGGTTTGCTTTTGACTTATGCTACTAACATTACTACTTCACTTAAGGCAAAGATGTTATACATAGCAAAACACTGTAAAGTAAAATGTAACGGCAACATGCTCTTTATAACATATTGATTTTTAAATAGCTAATGAAGGTTCCAAGTTAGCTTACAGAAGAGCACAATCAAAAAATATGGTTAAAATGAAATATACCCAATTTTCCTGTTCTGAACATGTCTTTGAAAGCAATGGCTATAACTACTTAGAAATCGATGTTAGAAATGTAAGTTAACCATAATACTAAAGAAGGGTTGTATTTTTCCAAACTTATTTTATATTTAAATGAAATAAAGTAATTAGATTCATATATTTAGGGGTAAATTTGTTCAAATGCTTGGTTTAAAGATCCTTGGATTTTTCTTAATTCTGGCTCAGGGATAATGTGAAGCATGGACACCTAAGATGTAGCGCATTACCATTTGTCCATCTGTGTGGACCTTGATCGTGGCCAATTTAAAGGTTCTGTGAGCAAAGGAATCCCTGAACAAAGCTGCAACTTATATTTTTGATGTTTGATGTAAATGGTAGCTTTGGTAAAAATTGCCATGAAATGTTTGATTCCTCAAGGAGTCTTTGTGTTGAATGACCTGAATGGAGTCGGGGACGCACAGTTACTTGGCAAACATAAGAAAAGTAAAGAACAAACTGCTACAGTGAGAATTGTATTATACACAAAAGGAATGAATGTCCAATTGCTTAGCCGCTAAGATAGCAGTCACAAAACAAACTACAATATTTAGAGTAAATAACAAGTCTAGGAGAGAGCTTTGCCCTGGCCTCTTGGAAGGACAGCAGTTAAAGAAAGCTGATGCAAGCTCTTCATTGGCCTCTGTCAGATTACCCAATAATAATAATAATTAAAAGTGTTCCTCTTTCTCCACATCCTCACCAGCATTTGCTGTCATCTGAGTTTTTTATCTTTGCCATTCTGACCAGTGTGAGGTGGAATCTCAGGGTTGTTTTCATTTGCATTTCCCTAATGACTAAGGATGTTTAACAATTCTTTAGGTGCTTCTCAGCCACTTGATATTCCTCAGTTGAAAATTCTTTATTTAGCTCTGTACCCCATTTTTTAACAGAATTATTTGATTCTCTGGAGTCTAACTTCTTGAGTTCTTTTTATATATTGGATATTAGCCCTCTATTTGATGTAGGATTGGTAAAAATATTTTCCCAATCTATTGGTTACCTTTTTGTCCTGTTGACAGTGTCCTTTGCCTTACAGAAGCACTGGAGTTTTATGAGGTCCAATTTGTCAATCCTTGATCTTAGAGCATAAGCTATTGGTGTTCTGTTCAAGAAATTTTCCCCTGTGTCCATGTGTTTGAGACTCTTCCCCACTTTCTCTTCTATAAGTTCCAGTGTATCTGGTTTTATGTGGAGGTCCTTGATGCACTTGGATTTGAGCTTTGTACATGGAGATAAGAATGGGTTTATTTGCATTCTTTTGCATGTAGATTGCCAGTTGAACCTGCACCATTTGTTTAAAAAGACAGTCTTTTTTCCACTGGATGGTTTTAGCTCCTTTGTCAAAGATAAAATGACCATAGGTGTGTGGGTTCATTTCTGGGTCTTCATTTCTATTCCATTGATCTTCCTGCCTGTCACTGTACCAATACCAGTTTTTATCACTATTTCTCTGTAATATAGCTTGATGTAAGGAATGGTGATTCCTCCAGAATTAACTAAAGTTTTTAAAGTGCTTAAAAAAAAGCTATATTGTTATTTCAGCTGTTCCATCTGCATATCTTTTTCACTGGGAGACAAGTACTTGAGGCCTACATACATTGTGTCCCATGGCCTTATACAAATGAGACAAGCTTTGTACCATGGAACCACAATGAAAGTCAAATTTCTTTTCAAGTACCAGATTGATTAATTGATCAAGACTCAAATGAAATTTTCCAACTTTTGTCTTCTGAGGCAAAAATAGCATCTTAGTCCTGTAAACATGGAAGTAGATATCAATTGCTGTGACTTTAAACCTCTCACTCAGAGCAAATGACAGACAATAAGTTACGTTTTGGAAAGCATATAGAAGAGTTTTCAGTTCTTAACAAAGTAAAGTATCTTCATAATTTCTCAAAATTAACTTTGCATTTTAGTAAATGACTTGATAAATATAACACATGGTCTGTCTAGGGACAATTTCTTCTATCAAATATATTTTGCCCTTAATAAAACTTAAAATTATGAGTTCCAGAAAGTCATACACATAAAGTACCTTTAAATAAGTTTGGCTTTTACTAATTGAATGTGTTTTACATGATGTATGTATGGAAACTAATTTGAGTGCACACAGGTGGACACACATACACACACACTTATATATTTGTATAAATGTTACTTTTCCACAAAACTGTAATCCAAGGGAAAAAAATTAAAAACTATGAGCACCAAAATGTAATTCTCCTCCATATTGAGAAACACAGGCCTAGTTTACTGGATAAGGTTGTAGCCAGTTTTTCTCTGTAAATCTTCTATTGTTAGGTCTCAGCACCACAACTCTAAGAAAGTTTAACGACTCAGCAGCCCTGGGCTTTCTAGGAACATGGGTCAGAAACCAGATATTCCTAATGGAGTGCTCAGTGCATCTATCAGTCTTATAAAATTCATCGTGCACTATGTGTCCAATCAGCATGCTCAAAAATATCTCACTTTGCAGAAGGCCCAGATTACAATGTTCATATCTCTTCACACTCTTAATATCAGTTTGCCTTAGCCCCAGCTTCTCTCCACTTTCCAAGTGCTAAAACTACATCAGCAATGAACTCTATTACATATACCCAAATGTGGTCATTACTTTATCATAACCCTGCCATAACAGACTGAGTTCATGGTCTTTCCACTCAGATGTGTGACTGCCAAGACATGTTATGTGCATAGGACTAGGTCAAATCTTCTTCAGCAAAATGGATGATACCCCATAAGCACTCTTTCTCTTCCCAATGTGTCTACAGATACTCTTTGATATTTTCTTTAAATAAATAATAAGCTATCAGAGTTATGGAATCTTTAATATCTATGAGGTCCATGGCTAATTCAAGAGTTAAAGAGAAAGCAAATCATGTCCTGATGTAACAATACCATAGGAATTGACCCACTGGTAAGAAAAGAAAAGGATAGCATCTGCAGCCTCCCCAGGACCATCTCATGTTTTTTCAACCACCACAGAAATCCAGAAGCTGATGATATACTGCATGAAGATCATGTAATGACTTTTACAAACCTTCAAGGTACCTATTACTAGCATCATGTTTCAAAGTTAAAGTCTAAGGTCAAAGATGTCAGATCATCTAACAAAATGAAAAAATAGGAAGCCATGATCTTTGGCATTCAAGCAAGGATAAGTTATTCTACTGCTTTTCATCATAAGCATAAGGAACCTCTGATACTTATAGATATGAATAATCAGAATACATCATTGGAAGATAATACTTTAGATGCAAAGACTCTGCTTTCTGTCCACATAAACTTCTGATATGTTAATAATACTTCACACTAATACACAGAACAGTGTCAGAATAAAACATATTTTGATAGAGATCTTTTGAAGGAGTAACAGAAAATACAAAGTAATATGAATAAAATGAATTAGTAGTTTATGGTTCACATAGTAATTTAAAGAAAATTGGTGAGGAAGAAACCTCACATTACACATTTCAGGTAATAATTGGCAGAAATTATGTAAGATCATTTCCTTTTCTGTCCTTATGGCTATTAGGTTCAGGCAAAATTTAATCAAGTACACTATATATTTTATCTCTGACTTAATTATAATGACATCTGGCCAATCTGAGTAATCTAGAAGCTATTTTCTTCTTCACTCTCACTTTGCCAATTTTTTTTTCAAAACTCCTATAAAATCTTTGACTGTCATAGAAAAGAATAAATTGCCATTCTGCCATCATGGTGGAGTGAAGGAGAGTATAAAATCACAACATTCAAAGTGCGATTCAGAGCAAATAGGTGGTGATTAGACGCAGATAATTCCTACTAGAATTGAATTGTATAAATCATGCTAAATCTGTAAACCCATTATGACAGTCTCATATACAAACTACATTTGTAGATAGGTAACATTTTCCTATAAATTCACTTCAGAATTCTGATCCATTGACTAGTAATATGAATGCTGAGTGCTATATACTATGGAGCATAATAATTTATAAACTCAAATTTTTGTTTTTTACCTGAACTTTGAGATTTGTGCTGTCAAAATGGCTCAGCAGGTAAAGGTGCCTCCCTCAAAGTATGACTGTATTCAATCATTTGAACCCACACAAAAGGAGAGAACCAACTCTTAAAAGTAGTATCCTGACTTTCACACAACTCACCTGCACCGCACATGTACACAGATGTAGAAAGATATCTGACATTTACCATTGTCAAATTATTTTTGCAAGTCAATATTGGACCTTTGTCCATTTTAGTTTTTCTAGGCAAAGCTCAATGTCATTTTCTATAAAAGCATTACCCCTCTGTTCCCCAAGAGATAGCTCATTTTCACATCCTTTGTGCTGAAATAATTTCCATACAAGCAGTTTTGCACATAAAAAATAATTATAGTAAACATATTGATTTCTATGGAAGGCCTGCTTTACAAAGTTACTTTTATTCCACAAGACAACATTCTACTTAACAAAAGCTTTTAAAACATCCTACAGTCTTTATAGACCTACTCCATTAATTGAGTTGTTTTTTTATTTTTTTTATTTTGGTTTTTTATTGTCGATACTTTAAATTATTTTTTTCTAATTTGGGTCATCTGGCAACTTATTCCTATAGCATGGGAAAGATCTTACAAGGAACTCTTAGTGGTATCTTGAGACAATCCCCATCTCAGATGTTGTAATGTGACTTCAGTAATTCACTCCATATTTCCTCTGCAAAATAGTATCACCAAAATAGGCAACAATAAGTACCAATCTATTTCTGTCAACCATGAAATAATGTCAGTTTAACACAAGAGCTCGCCTCCTAAGACTTTTAGTATAAAAGTCTGTCATTGCTAGAGAACAACCATAGTTTAACCTCTAACATAACTTTAAGTTTCTTTCTGTTATTCCTCTATACTCTGCAATTACCTTGGTGTCATTTCTTTACTAAACTGAAAGCATAGCTTTAAAAACAGAAATGTGTTCTCAGCTTAAAAAATGAAGAATAACTAGCTTCAGAAGTTTTCAGTAGAGGACATATTCAAAATTTAAGTTCAACTGTCAAGTTGGTTAATACATTTATGAAAATTTATTGTATTGCAAAATGGTTCTGGTTTTGGAAGGCACTTTTTCAAGTGCTTGAGCTTTATAACTTGACTTCAAAGACATTGTTCAAAGATTCTCTTCCTTTGTACTAGACAACAATTTACTTAAAAATCCTTCTTCTGAGAATGTCATTGGTTATGTCAAAAGTAGGGACAGTTTAGCAAAATCAGTATAGATCTCTGGATAAGATTATTCATGAATTTTGTCTGTTCAACTTATTTATAAAACTGTACTTATATGATTGGGTTATTGATAATTTTATAATTACCTTTTATGTACATTATAACAATAAAATCTTTTGAAATGTTTAGATAGTAAAGAGAAATAGGTTATATAAATGTACTTCCCTCACACAATTCTACATACCATAAAGGCAAGCCCCAGGAAAGCAGAGGCCACAGAAATGACTGACTCGGTGGAAGACAGGGTGGCCCTGCCAGCTCAAGGCTGTTCCTCACAAGGCACCATCTGAGTCCAACTCTGGATATACTGTAAGGAATTTTCCATAGTGATAGGGAAGTGACCTGGAGAGAAGTAGCTTTGTCACATCCTAGGGCAGTTCTCCAAGTGCAGTTCCTACTGGTGCACTATTTGAAACCTTGTTAGGATTGCCAAGTATAGGCTTTACCCCAAATAAGAGTTGAATTCAAAATGATAGAATGGGACAAATAATTAATAAGCATGTGTGTGTAATTTTTTTTAAAGCACACAGTTTCACAGAATAAATCTGGAAAATGTGTAAGGTCTTTTCATGAAGCCTCTGACACACATATACACAGCTTCTCCTGTCAATACCTCATAATGTAGTGGGACACTTACCAAAATGGGCATACCTTTTAATGTATCATCATCCACTGAAGCCCACAGATTAATCAGAATTTTCTAGATGTTACAGATCCCATATGCTTCCATAATATACAAAAGTACTCACTAATTTAGTATCAGAGTATATTTTTATCTTTAAAAATCATTTGTGCTTTACCTATTCATCCCCTCTTCTAATTACCTTTGATCCTGTCATCATTTCTTTATATTTGCCTGCTCTACAATTTTATATATTAAATGTGATAAATCATAGAATCCTTTAAATATTTTTATTTATTTTGTGTGTCTCTCTCATTCCTTATGTGTATATGTATGTATGTATGTATGTATGTATGTATGTATGTATGTATGTGGGAAAGGCAGAGACAGACAGACAGAAAGACAAAGAGAGAAAGAGAAACAAGCAGAAAGAGAAGGCATGCATATCAATTGCAGTTCAGGTTTGCAACCCCAGCACTGGTTCCTGTAAATATTTCAGTTCATAAGTGTCTAGCAGCCTCTAGATGGTTTGATACATGAACCAATAAATAGATCTCAAAGTCATTGACATATTCCTTTTCACCTACTTGGCAGTGAAATGAGCTCACAGTGAAGGTACCATACCATATGGCAGTCCATGCCAATGAGTTCATTGCCTTGGAATCTATGAACCTCTGGAAAGTGACATTGAGTGGGACTCAGTAAGAAAAGGGAGTCATACAGAGAAGAGGCATCTATCCTTGAGGTCAAGCCCTGGCCCTTACTGTATAGAAGTGATCCAATCTGTAGTCTATCTTATGTCAAGATGGTTGTTGCCTTAAGCATTGGATCATATCTTTGTGACTTTTGGATAAACATTCAAAGATGGCATTCTAGTTAACCCATAGTAAGTAATAAGCCATACCATCATCTCTGTAACAGGCATCTGTATTCTAAACTATCACTCCAGTGCTGAGATTTGTTGCCACAGGGTCAACAGAATACATGTTCTGTGACAGATGGTTTTTAGAAGGCATTTATATACTACACAAAGATCATCACACTTGCTGTATGCTGCCATATGTTCACTTACTTGATTCTACTCAAGACCTCCTCCTCATTGAGCTTTGTCTAGTCCTCTTCTCTCTATATTACTAAATCAGAAAACACTTTCCATAAATATGCATATATCCCTACCTTAGACCACTTCCTCCTTTAAAGTAGATAAAAAAATTTAGTTTGTCATTGTTTTTTGGGAAGATTTCCCCTCTCCACTGTCTCTCAGGATCTTATGGGAATTTCTATATAGCCGAAGGTGTGTACTCTGGAAGAAGACTGCTAACTATGGTTAATCACACAGAAATACTAGGACTAGTAGCTATTGTGTTTCCTCAAGTGCTTGTGTCTTGCACTGTAATCAGTTCTAAACATGGTTTCCTAACTTCAGTGAACTGCTGCCAGGCATGTACAGGGTTATGATTTGACAAGTTCAAATGCAGCCAACTTACAAATATGAGACCCGTCTTCATTCAGTGCTCCAGGACCAATAACCAACCAACCTATCAGGCACATTTTCATGAAATTTGTATTGCAAGTGGCTCAGCCTTTCTTCAGAATTCCTCCTAGACTTGTTACGCATTCTATATCACCAAAAGCTGCAACCAACTGTTTGGAATCTGCTGAGTCATATTGCCTGAAAAAGAATAGCAGCTTCAATCACAGCATTGATCTGCTAGAGCCTTTTTCTGCTTCATGCAGAACTATAATTTGGCAGTTATCTATGTATCTCAAAACTCAGAAAGAGAAATTCCTAGATATGGGATGAGTTGCCACCAGAATCTAAAAGGGTTACCAGTTGCTCTACTGCCTTTATTGTGGTGAGGGATGCAAATTACCTCAATTACTCCTTTACTTCTGAGGGATTTTTATACTATGTCCCTGATGCTGGTTTCTTCTGTATATGTCTTATCCCATGTCTTCTGTTTTGATTCTGCGAAGATTCTGCAATTATTAGGTACCCTTTGCTTATCTTCTTTTTCAGTAAGCTTTCAGGACTTTCAGAAAGCCAGGTTTTTTGAGACTGTAGCCATAGTTGAGTTAATAAAATAATTGGGGAAAACACAGATTAAATACAGTGTTCTTTATGTACTGAATATCATGTTTCTGATACCCTTTTTGAACAGAAGGGAAAATAATCCATTCTCCAAGCAAAGGACTCCATATGAGCAATTGAAGCCTGAACAATCACCTCTAAAAACAATTCCATATCCAAATAGACAACTTATACCCCTGACTTGCTTAAGGGTGTGGTAAACTTCAGTCATCTTCTATGATGTGTGTAGTTCAGTGAGAGCCAGATATCCTTTAGGATATGGTAGTATTGACATCCATCATTAACCTTAGAATTCGTTGTTAGGTTTTTTGTTTATATGATTTTGTTTTTGCTGTTTTTGCATGTCTGGTTTTCATTGACTTTATTTGATTTTAATTTTTTATTCTCTTGGTTGAGGTTAGGCAGCATTAGCAGATACTTCTATTTTGTCTACCCTAATTTCTTACTCCACAAACTTTACACAATGTAAGTTATTCCAACTTTCAATAGGGTCTGTCCAAACTATATTACTGGGAACTAGAGAAAAACTAAACAAATAGGTTTTGTAGAGTCACAGCAAAGTGCGTGTGAGTTGGGATCCACTCAATACTCCTTTTCAACTAGCTCCCACTCTGACAGGAAATCGACAAGGAGGTTTTGAGAATCCATATTTGGGTGTTCAGTCCATCTCTGTGTCTATTCACCCTTAGTATATAAGAATAGTCCTAATTCCCAGTATACATCCATCTGGATAAGTAGGCATAGATCTCTTAGGAGTAGGGAATAATCACGGCATATTCTCTTGTTATAATGCTGCGAAGTCATTCACTACTCTGATTCTAGATCTGCAAATGGCTTAGGTCCAAGTACCAAGGAATATGTTGTAACACATTACTGATGAGATGACAACCCTCAACCTGAAAGAATTTGATTGCCTTTAGATTTTGTTGTTATTGATAATAGTAGCACTCTTTGGCTCCTAGTTTTACTTACAAAGGCTATACTGTATTAACAATCACTAAAGATAGCTTCCTAGCTGCCTCTCAACTTTTCCATCAGTGACAGTAGTCATTTTCTGACTTCATTCCTCATATTCTATCAATCACTAGGTATTCTCATTCCTGGGATCATTGATAAGTCTGAGACCCTAGGTTCTCTTCTTCCTTTATTTTGTCAAAAGAAATCCGTGCGTTACCCTAAAATGGTGGGATTATGCTATATCACCTAGCTAATTTCCCCCATAATCACCTACAGTATCAATGACTTGTTAGGCCTAAACCGAATTGGCATATTGTGGTTTAATGTGACTTACTTGGAAGTAAGGCATTCATGAACTTGCTCTCTTCCTTTGTTCTTTTTGATATCCAATGGACTTATCAAGCACAGTGGCATACCCTTTTGAGCACATGAATGGGGCAAAACCAGAACAATAAATTAGAGATAGTTTCCCAGATCTCCAAAAACAGATATTCTACCCCTCCTGAAAGCAAAATATCCCATAGAAAGATGCAAACTTCTGTCTTGTTAAAATACTTCAGCTATCAGGTATTTTTAGAACAGCTAAATCTGTACTCCACCACTTGTCTCTGTCACAGTTTCATAAATCTATTTTTATGTAGACTCAGAACGTGTGGAAGGTAATTGCAGATGCAGAGAAAGCAAAAATCTGGAATAGTTTGGGGTCCAAACTTCACACCATCGGCACCATCAAACACATGCATTTCCCAGTCTGTTTCAATAGCTACTATGAAAAAGTGAAAACAGCACATCCCTTGGAGCATTTTGCATCAACTCAGGACACAGACTTCTCAGTTTCTAAACCTTTTTCCTTTGAGTTATCCTCTTCCCTTACTTTGCTGCATAGATCTACTCTGATCATAGCTACTGCCATTACCATTAACAGCTCTACCTTCAAAACCATCACTGCCTGGGTTTCCAGCTCTTGCCTCTATTATTTCTAAAACTGTTTGAACTTCAAGAAAAACATCTAAAATTTTGATCCCATCATTTTCATGTTCTCCTTAGCCTTCTTATGTTTGTTTACTCCTTCTTAGGTCTAATGGTGTCTGTTTATAATAAATCATTCATGATTCCTTTGTTCCCAATTGATCCAGGTTAATATATTAGGAGTTTCTCTGGGTATTTAGATGGAGACTGAACAAACAAAGTAGAAAAAGGTTTCCTACTATGGTTCTGATTTTCAGTAGGAAGAAACATAGTATCTATATCTTCTTATAAATAAATGTATCTTTATTACATTGCACATGATATAACTTGATATTAACCAACAGTGCCAAATAAATAAATTAATTATAAAATATACCCAAATTTGGGCTTAGCTAAAATATATGAGCTAAATCTGGTACTCAGTCTCATCTTTTGATTCATTAAAAATTAGCCAATTGAATAATTCTGATATAACTTTTGAAGGTACTCAAGGTACTTACCACGAAGTTACACTGTCTACCATCTCAAGGAATATGTATAACAGATTACACTATCTAGAGTAGTATTGCTAATACATGTTTGAATAGGTATGTATGCATTGTTTATACATGTGTTTATTTTCATTCACATGTATAGAGGTCAAATGTGTGCAGGCCAGTAGTTTCCTCAGTCCTGTTCCACTTTATGTCCTGATACAAGGCTTCTTACCTTAACCCAGGGTTCATTCTCAGACTAACTAGCCAGCTGGTTCCAGCATTCTGTCTCCTCCTTCCAAAGACTGGGATTACAAAAGGCCATCATTTGCACCATGTTGTATGGCATGATGCTCTGATCCCTAGACTCTACACTTGTTCTGCCAGCACATGTCCCACGGAGCCACCTAGATTTCTAATATCTTTATATTTACCTCCAAAGGTAAGCATGCATTCTAAAATAAAGTTGGGCTTGTTAAAATTCTCAAACATTTGGTAGCTATCTGGTTATTGTGAGGAAAATACTGTAGTAACAAAAGACAAAATGGGCACAAGTAAATATTAAGAACTTCATTAAATATTTCCATATAGTTTTCATTTTAAATGTGGAAGAATTTATGAGTGGTAAAATTTTAAAATGAGTAAAACATTCAGTTTCAGTCAAGAGTATATTAAAGTTAATTTATAGAATTAACAATAATTATAATACTAATTTTAAGAAATACTGAAATATTTCTAAAAATTAAAAACTTGTACCACTGAGAGTGAAAGTGCTTGCTGCAGAAGCCAGGAGACATGAATTCAATCCATGAAAATCAAGATAAAAAGATAGAACCACATTCCCAAAAGTTGTCCTCTGACCATCATACATACTACAGGGTATGTGTGAATCTACACACACACACACACACACACACAGAGAGAGACAGAGAGACAGAGAGAGAGACAGAGAAAGAGAGAGAGAGTAAAATAATAATAACAATAATTATTAAAAGCCCTTGTGGGTAAACAAATGGATAAAAAAATAAATTTTTATTGACCACTTTAGTTGTCACTTATAGAATCCCATCTTTTGCATATTTCAAGAATGAGTATGTGTTCATAACTGGAAAACAAAACTAAATTAGAAGATCAATTTTCCCAATAATAATTTTATGAGAGACTAAAATAATCAGATTTCCAACATGCTGAAGTCCAGTAGATTTCAAAGACCCCCAAGGATGTAAATGTGGCATTGGCACAATGAAGGAGATGACCACAGGCTTGTACAGGAGATGGCTCCAAAGAGATCAAGTCTTTCTGCATTTTTTTTATTTCAAAGTCATAAAACACACAGTTCCCTTTTTATTTCCTCAAACTTGCAAAAAAAGATCATAAATCTCTGAAGATGTTTTTAATAAATTTCTTTCTCATATGTTTTATAGTCTCCAGCAGAGACTTAACCTCATGGGCTCATAATTAAGTACATCTTCATGATCGCTGTGATTGGCACACAGTGTCTTAAACACCTACTACAAGTTTTTATCTCCGACTACACTGACAATATCTTTATTTCTGTCCTGCACAACTATGGCCTTAATAAGAAAATTTATTTTATTGGCACAAGATCTGGCTGACTTTGGATCAAGCTTTTCTATTTTCTGACTACTTGAGGTTTTGGCATCTCTATAGATGGGTTCTTTGTTCCTGAACTAATGTCTTAATGTTTATGTGCATTCATTAACATCTGAGTCAGTGTATATTATGTATTACTTTCCTAAGGAAAAAAATGTTGTGCCTCAGGGCACTGCATGATTTTTATTCTGTTCTTCATAGAACGTTCTCCCATCCAAGTACTAACCAGACCCGACTCTTCTTAGTTTCCGAGATCAGACAAGAATGGGTGCGCTCAGGGTAATATGGCTGTACACTTCATAGAATTTTCTCTAAGTATTTTGGTTGGTTCATCATTTTCATTACATCGTATACATTTAATAAATCCACCTTATAATTATTAAGAACTTTCTATTACCAAATCTAGTACAGGCAAAGTAATAGAAAAAGATATCAAGAACATATACAGTGTTATATTAGAGGAAAAGGGTCACCCACAGCCAGTCCCAGGGAAGACAGCCAAGACTGCAGATTCTGACACACTGGTCTATGCCAGGAGTCCAGGAGTTTCTCCTCTGGTGTTTCCTACGAGGAGAGCAAAGCACTCAGATGCTGCTCCCTGGAACAAAGCCATGGTTTCTACCACCAATATGAGGGACTACAAGGTATACATACAAGAGAAAAACGAGGTATCCAAAATATATTTTTGCCACCAGCCAAGTAAAACATTAAGGCATTGTAAAACAGCCTAGCAATCCTTAAAATTTTCAGCAAGTTGATAAAGTCCAATGCAAAATTCATGTTCAAATGACTAGCACAAACCAGAAATGTTTTTAAAATTACAATTTTCTGAGAAACAAAGAATTTAAAGATTTACAAAACCTGTCAATCCTAGGTTCAATTTCTTTTGGAAGAAAAGTTCAAGGAAGCATTTTTCAATATGTTTTTCTATATATCAGACACAAAATTCTGTGCTATAATTAAATGGTTTCCTTGTGTTCTGATTATCAGTCCCTTGGATACATAAAATCTACAAATGACTTTATTTTAGTGTTTGAAAGTATGTGGGCTCATGGTGAATTCTGCAATGCTTTGTTACAAGAGAAATCAGAAATGGTGATTATTGGCCTGCCATTATCAGAAAGATAGCTAGCCACTCCTATCACACCTTAGCAGCCAATGAAAACTTCCCAACACACAAAAGACTACTCTTGCTTTACCATGCTCTCATAGATCTGTTCTAACAACACAGCTGCAGTCTCAGAAACAGTCTGCAGTAATGGAAAATTTTACATCTACTTTGCACGGAATGCTGAAATAGATGGATTTTTGTTTATTTGCTGGAGCTTACAGATAAAGTTAATAAATCCTTAAAAGCCTTTTATTTCCTCTCTGATAATTTACTCCATATTTTATACCAGAGCTGGTACTGAAATTAGTATCTGCATGCAAGAAGCTGAGATAACCACAGAAGGTAGAGGATAGTACATTTCCCTTTAAACACCTTTTACTCCAGTTCCACGTTTTCTTGTTCTTGTGCAAATCAAATAATATTTATCTGTATTGTACCAAACAACCACAAAGAAACCATGAATAAGAAGAAAAACAGCAAACCCACATTTGTTGTGGAAAATGTTCAGTGAATAATGAGATGTCTTTGTTAATTTACTCAGAGACACAAGTGAGAACTTAAAGCCTGATGTCTCATATGGTCAGCTCCCCTTCCTAAAGTCACCTGTTGACGTATCTACGCCTGATGTTTCATCTATCATCTATCACTATTGCAATGAAAGTTTGTTTCACTTTTTCTTTGTTCTCATCTTGTATTTTTGAGGCATGGAAATTCTGGGATTAGAGGCATGTTATACTACACATGGAAAGTGAAACTTTGATTTTTCTCATAATTATAAAATGAGATTGTTTCATATATATATATATATATATATATATGAAAATGATATAACAATGAAAAAGTAATAAAAGCAAGGGAAGAATTAAGAACACAAAGTATGACTCCAAGTAAACAAAGTATTTCTAAAGGAGACCACTAAAAAATCCATTTTGTAATTTATGTTCTTTGTTAGAATTATTAAACTACCTAAATTAACTAATTATCAATTATTATCTCAAAAGGAATTAGTATATAATTTTCTAATGATAAAATGTTCGCATTCTTCGTCTTGGAGCTACCAGAAATATCAGTACCTATGTTGTCTTAAGACAAGTATTCTGTAAAAATAAAAACCTTGGTGAAGATGGTTGGATTTTAGTTTTCTCTACTATCACTTTTCTTTGGTCCCTGGGCACTACTCCCCAGATGCCAATAATGGCCTGTGGCAGAGGCTACCAGGAGTCGGTTTTATCTTTTCTGTGTGAGTCATGCCAGCAGTATATACAAACTCATTATATTTTAGTATTAACTCTATTTTGCTTCTCAACAAAAATATTACACATTTTCCAATGTTGTTAATAATCTTTGTTTCAGTCTGAAGTTCCATCAAAATACATAAAACAAAGCATAAAACCAAGGACTGCTCCTGGAAAGTTGGTTAGACTGCATGACACTTTCACACTGTTTAAAGTCAAAAAGTCTGTGTTCTCTGTTTGCATCTTCAGTAAAAATGGTAACACACATTATGGACTCAAATGAGGAAAGAAACCCACAGCAACTGCTAGCAGGACAGTACCACCCCCACAGCAAGGGAACTAAATTAATGCTTAAAGGTTTATTCTTTTGAAGTAAGAGTTAAGTCTCCTTGCTCAGACACTAGCATGTGACCAGCTCCTGGGTCTCCTGCAATGCAACTGCTACAGAGAAAGAAATTACCTGGAACCTCACTCCAATAACATAGACAACTGTAGGAGCAGGTTCACACTGTTTGATCTTTCTGAGACTAGAAAGATATGATAGCAAAAATAAATGAAAGGCTTTTATCTTCTGGAATTACATGCAGATACTGGAACAATCATTGATTTCTAAGAAAAGAAAGAAAAAATAGGAATTTACAGATTTTATAGTCTAGCTGTGAAATCATCACTGGGAATAGATATTTCTAGAAAATATTAAATAAAGGGAGTAAAAACTTTCTTTTCTCATAGGAAAAGTCAATTTTATACACTTATAGGTTAAGCATTTACAAGATATATATATATATATATATATATATATATATATATATATATATATA
>JADRCH010000175.1:3818934-3919535 GCA_019843965.1 Rhynchomys soricoides
TATATATATATATATATATATATATATATATATATATATATATATATTTGTGAGTAATTTAAAACCAGAAGTTTCTAAATTACTCATATGAAACGTATATTGGTAGAAACTTAACTTTCAAAGAAAGTAATGCAATAAAAACTTCCAAAATGCATAGTGGCTTTGTGTGCACTGATGCCCTCATGATAAATCTTACTGTGTTTGACAACTTAATGACGATAAGATCAGCTTCCCTGATTTGTTTTCAACTTTTCTGTATACTTCAAAGCAATTCTAATGAGGTGTATGAAAGATAGAGAAATAACATGTGTCAAAACTGGGAAACTCATGTTCTGTAGTTACACCAATTATCAAATCTCTGGCCACCATATATGTCATTCCCTCTTCTATCATCACTGCTTTGAAAATATTTAGACACATAACATCTTAATGAAAAAACAGAATCACAGTATTGATTTTGAGCAATGTAATGTAATACCTGTCATACTGAAATAGGTGTACATAGCCAGAGGAAAAAAATTCACATTATTGATTTCAGAACAGAAAATGGTAAACTCTTGAGACAAAGGAAAGCAGCATAAAGGCATGTTGACATTTCATGTACCCCATTCTTTCACAAAGCTCCAGGTTCTGACTCCTGGATTGTTGTTCATGCCAGTGCTCAATTCTATAACATAGCTACCCCAAGGGGAAAGTATCATAAAAGGACCTTTTCCAACTTGACAAGGTGTTGGATATTCTGAACTAAATATTTATATTAATTGAGCATTAATATAATGTGCTCTTAGACTATCCAGGGAGCAATGTATTGATTGGAATAGAAAGAAAATTACTGTCGGTTGAGGATTGAGTAAATGTAGTTATGATTTGAACCAGATTCTGTGTTAGAATACTTAGTTTTGTAGTAAGAAATGGGAGAGATACTAATCAAATAAATATTTTGTTAAATTATATATATACACCTATATAACATCACACATGTGTGCATGTATGTATGTATATATGGATGGATAGATGGAGAGATGGATGGGTTTAGCATAGACTTAGGTATAAAGATAGATATTTGTCTCTAGATGTGGAACATATGTCCTTGGGGTTGAAAACTTGCAACAAATGCAATGGATATGCATCTTGTGAAAGTAACACAGTCAGGAGATAAGTAGGGTGTAAATGATTTAGTATTTGGTACAGATAAATATAACATGGGAGTTATTTCCCAAACAATGTCCTTTTCAAACAAAGAAAATATAAGGACTTTATGCAGGGAACCTACACATACTTGCATATGTGCTGAACAATTTCTAAGTATGTTCAGTTCAAGAACACACTCTTGAGCATGCTCAGAAGTGTGCTCAAGAAGTATAAATGTTATAATTATAATCTCAAAAGTAAATTAAAAGAAAGAGAGAAGTAGGCACCTTGAGTAAGCTCATTTTGAGGTCATGGTGCAGACATTTAGGAGATTAAACTGGTAGCCATGAGTGTTTGGGGCATGCTCAGATTATACAGTGAGGTATTAACTCAAAATAAAGTAAAGAACATTTTGATGTTAAAATAGGACTTTACCCCTGAAGGTGTCTGCCTGGCTTAGTGCCTAACAATCCTTGTTCCTAATTCTGAGTTCTGCCTTTTGTCATATTTTTTAAGCTTTTGTATATAAGATTTAGTTTGCCTATCTATATTGCTAAAGTTTTATTTACTTTAAAAAGTTGATTCGATGAAATGGCAGAGGCTCAGTAAAATAGCTTACTTCAAGGGTTAATGTGGAATCATCTATCTATAATATTGACGATCATAATTGATGTAGATGGTGGTGGGAATGGACTGTCAAGGACTCAATTCAAAATCATACATTGACAAAAGCATTATTGTTGGAGTTGGAGAAGGGACTGAAGGAGCTGAGGGAGTTTGCATCCCCATGGAGGGAGCAACAGTGTCAACTGGCCTGACCCCTCGATTCTCCCTGGATCACCAAACCAAAGAATACACATGGAGGAACCCATGGTGCTGGCCACATATGTGGCAGAGGGTCTTGTTAGCCATCATGGGGGTGAGAGGCCCTTGGGCCGGAGGGTGTTAGATGTCCCAGTATAGGAGAATGCCAAGGAAGGAAGATGACAATGGGTGGGTGGGTGGGTAAATACCCCCATAGAGGCAGGGGGAAGGGGAGGAAATAAGGAGGTTCCAAAGGGGAGATCTGGAAAGGGGGAAACATTTGAAATGTAAATTAAATATCAAAAAAAAGAAAAGAATACATTGACAAATATTTTCCATTTTCTCTGTGGCATTATGAATCTATTTATCTTATAAAATTCAAATCTGAGATTACTCAAAAAGTGAAAATTAAAACATAATAATTCATGAAAGTAAGTACAAGTATATTCAGAAGAGTAAATTATGTGAGTTATGAGAAGATAGGAGATACTAGTAAGTAAAAAAGACCCAAATAAATACTAAGTAGGAATTCTGCATCAATAAACATGTAATGAAGTAATATGCAATTCCCTGGGATTGTCTCATCAGAAAAAAATTAGATTATATAAGAAAATAGACAGTGAAGTGAGAGTTTATAAATGAACGTCCATCATCAATCTAAAGCAACAAGACAAACAAGAATGAAAACAATGAACTTTGCCTCGGGGAGCCAGGGACAATATCAAAATTTGTAGCAGATACATATGTATGTGTAATCTAGATGGGGAAGCAGGAGAAATTCAACAGGGCAAAACCATGCATTAGAGAAAGAATGGCTGAAAACTCCCAAACTTTGTTGGAAGATATAGACTTCAGATTTAACTTTTTCAATGAGGCCATAGCAGAAAAATTAGATCATAAAGGAAAAATCACAAAGACATATATATCAGGGTCAAACAAAAAGTTCTGGAAGCCATCATATTTTAAAAGCCATATTACACAACCAAGAATAGAGCTAGTTAAAGGTATGAAAGATGACATTATGCATACAGCTGAATAATGATTCCAAAGTGTGTGCCTCAGGATAGCCTGGTAGTAGCTGGTATAACTACAGATTTCCAGACCCTACCCAAGATATTTATGTTGTAATGAGCTGTGCTCTAATTTCTAAATTGTTTTAACATTCATCAAGGATTACTCTCTGTGTGGACTTGCTCATGATATTATTTTAAATTATCTGCTAACATTTGTTATTATTTTCAAAAAATTGTACACATAATATAAAGTAAGCAATTGGCCAGAGACCTGGATCCTCCTTCATTCGAGTTTCTTTACACACTCCATATCAGCAAGTACTATCTGCCCCAGCTTGATTATATAACCCAGATCAAAAATCTTATTTCTGTAATACTATCACTAATTCCAGCCCCTTCCTGAGTCAGAAAAACTGCTCTTATATTCTATGAATTATGTCTGTAGAGAGAATTTATTGTGCAGTATGGAAACATGACCTGTCAATAAAAAACGCTGCTGGCCTATGAGCTTAGGAAGGAAGTAAGGAGGTGGAAATTCTGGTATAAAGAGAGGAATTCTAGGACAAGAGTCAGGTGCAAAAGATTGACCCTAGATACCCAAAACGATGGTCACACGAAACTGAGGACCAGGTAATGGTAACAAGCCATGTAGCATGCGTTATAACATAATAAAAGGAATAATTAACTTACAAGCTAGTTTGGGAACAAGCAAAAGCTTGTAGCCTAAGCATTTATTCATATATAAGAAGTCTCCAAGTCATTAATTCATTAACCTGGGTGTGGGTGGAAAGGCCTAAGGTTACAGATGGAATTTGCTATATCTCTTACCTTCTAGTCTTCTAGAATATTCATTCATCTCAATATAGTTTTATAAGGAAGTAATGGTATTCCTAATGATTTAACCTTAATAGCTCTCTTCACTCTGTCTTTCCTCAAGACATACAATGTTACAAGCTGTAAAAGAAAATGATTAGCAACTTTTTTATCTATCTACCCAATTCTCAAATCCATTCCTTTTGATGCATTTACTAATTTTACACAGGACTTTTTTTGAGTACATGCTGTCTGATCTACAAATAGCCATTGAGTGAAAAAGTCCATGAAAGAAAGGAAAAGCATCAGAACGTATGTGGTATCAATATGTGCAGTCCATAAGTTCAAGAAATGTTTTGTTCAAATTTATAATGGGAATTATTATAAAATTTAGATTTAAAATGTCAAGAAATGCTCTTTCTGGTAACCTCTGATATCTAGCTATTTCCTGACATTGAGAATTGAATGTGGTTTTGACAGGACTAAACTTGTGCTGTGATTTTGTTCATATCAGATTAGATCTGGGTTATAGTAGTTTGAAAAGTAGTGGTCCCCTTGGCTCATATATTTAACTAATTGGTCCACAGTTTGTAAATTGTTTAAGGATTAGCAGGTGTGGCCTTGTTAGAGTGGCTGTCTTCTTGGATCCCTCATGCTTGTGGATAAATGTAAACTCTTAGCATCATGCATCTCACGCCTACTGTGCCTGCTTTCCTATTGTACCTCACTACTAAGGATGTAGTCTACCATGCCTGAACAGGTAGGTTCCTGAGCTCAGCACAATGGAGGACTCCTTTTTCTTAGTAGGGCTTCTTCTCTGTCTGATCTGTGGAGCCTGACTCCTACATATTCTACCTGAGGGATGTCACATAGTCCTTGATGACATTACAGGTTCAACTTAGTGGAATGCTTCTCCATGCAAATGAGATATTCCCAGAACCTTAACACTCAGTCAATGAAATGTCATCCTAAGAAGAACCTATTCCCACTCTCCCAGCTTTATATTTGTTCAGAATAAAGAATACAAGCATTTTCATTGAATATCATCTAAAAGAGTTGTTTCACTGAATATTATTGTTTTTATTATTATTATTATTATTATTATTATTATTATTATTAATTATTTAGCTTATTTATATGAGTACACTGTAGCTGTCTTTAGACACACCAGAAGAGGGCATCTGATCCCATTACAGATGGTTGTGAGCCACCATGTAGTTGCTAGAAATTGAACTCAGGACCTCTGGAAGAGCAGTCGGCGATCTTAACCTCTGACCCATCTCTCCAGTACCTCAGTACTGATTAAGAGACTTATTATACTAAAATCCTCAGAGAAGGCCTTATCCCCTCTCACAGCCAGACCAGGATTCTGTTCACCCATACATTTTGGATCCCACTCCACTCCTGACAAACCTGTGTGCAGTGGTACCTCAACACCCTGAGGGAGGAAGCATAATGTGGAACAACATCTGCTTGTTTCATGGTCCTCATGTTGATAATGGTAATCTGCTGGAACCATAAGCACTCAATTAAATGCTTTCTTTTGTAAGTTGCTTTGGTCATGGTGTTTTTTCACAGCAATAGAAAAGTAATTAAGTCAAAAAGTATAATTAAAATTCTCAAAAATTCCAGGAACTAACAACACAAAGACAAAAAATCATATCTCTATGACTCTTTCTGAAATGTGTTTTCTCAAATATGTTGCATTTATTATACTTACTTTCCTTCCTATTTGATGTTCATATTTCTTGGTGATGCTTATCTAGAAATTAGTGCTAGCTATTACTATAGCTTCATTGGTATCAGTAATGTGATTTGCACCATTAGCAAAATCATAATTGTGACATTATTTACTTGTTCATCCAGCTATTCTTTATTAACTACCTTTTCTGCACTAGACACTATGCTGAGCCACAAAATAGCAGTGTTAATACAAAAAGGCACAGTTTACTATTTCTAATATATAGTATTTAATCACAAAGGCAATAATACCAGAGAACTGTTAATTTTATGTTAGCTAATGGGGCACACACATATCAGTGGGGACCCAATCTAGCATATGCATTCAAGGAAGGCATTGCTGCTAGTATGATATACAAAACAAGGTCTGAAAAGTGGGTGAGATTGGGCATAGAACAGCAATGGGTGATACAAGGTAGAAATCAGTGGTAAATCATAGACAGTAGAAGAGTACTTTAGCAAAATGAGAAGCAAGATCTATAAAATCTGAAAGTTCAGAGCATCAGAAACAGGAGTTTGTAGAATGAATTCAGAGCCACTGAGTCCATTAAGTTTTGCTAAGTAGTGCTTTCTGTTAAGTGAGCACAGTGGGTAATTTCCTTGAAAAAGAAGTCAATTTTCAAAGGATTTTTCTGTGCATTCCGTTTTCCACATGTAACATGGTCTCTTGTAGCATTTGACTCCCATGAGATGTAAATTAAGAGTCTTGGAAGAGATTTGTTTAGCAATTTGAATAAATCACAATTTAGGTAGTTATGACCCTCAAGGTCCATGGGATCAGATGACAAATTCATTATCTGAGATCCAGAAGAACATACATGGAGAGCTAAGGCTGTTGGAGATAGGTGAGTATGGTATTATCTTCTGTTTTGCTTGAGTAAAAATGGATAGCAGAACAGAGAGGTTATCAGAAACCCACTTCATGCACGTCATCCTGTCCCATATCATAATTTACTTTTAATATGGCATACACCTATCTATTCTGATAGAGGATGAGAGGTTATATCCCTGAATATTTTGGACCAGTGAGAGTGCAATTGCAATAGTAAGAATAGGAATAATACTTAACCTTCGTATCAGGCCCTCTAAATGTTCCCTGTGTTGAAGTACCTTCTGATCTTTATCACACAGGTGCCAATTTTGTACTCTTAGCATTCTTAATATGAAGATAGGAATGCAGGCACAACTATTTCTGTTCTCCCAGTTCATAGAGCATTGTGAAGGAAGATTTCAACCTAACACCTAACTATAGAAACACACGCTCAAGTGCATTTACTTCCATACACATCCTTACTCCACTCAAGTTGTGTGGTACTGAGTGAAGCACAAAGAAATGTAAAGGTGTCTCTGAAGAGATAAGATTTAGCCACCTGAAAATAACACAAAGAAGTCCCTGTCTTTACTCCAGCAATTCCCCTGTTCCCACTTAGAAACTAGTGATTTATTATGAAAAGGCACATTTGGAGACTAACTAGTATGTTATAATCCTAGTAATAAGCTGATAGACAAACAATAAAAGATATACCAAATTTACATATTTTTCAGAATTCTACTCACTAAAATCACTTTCTCTTGATCTGGTTGGAAATCCTTTTCTTACCCCAGGTGCAGAAGAAACTTTCAGCATTAGAAGTTTTCCTGTACATGATATGGCTACATTCCAGCAGAAAACTGGTGAGAGAAGAAGAAAACACTCACCAAGAGAAAGCTCTATTCACATTCTCCCCGTGTGTGCTTTCATGTCCACACACAGAGGACTTCCAAAGTCGGAACAAAGATGTCTTAATTGCTTTATTCTTCTTTATCACCATCCATTCCTTCCTCTAAGGAAGCAGAAACAGTGGAAACAGTAGACTTTTCATGTGTAGTGGAGGACTCTACATTTATACAGCCTGGCTATCTGGAAGGTTGTGAAGTGGTACTTTGCCGTTGACATGGTCTCTTCCCTGATCATTCAATTTCTCATGCATCACTAACATTCATGTTGCCTCTACCTCTCTTTACTTCTAAAGGGAAAGTGAATCACCTACATAAGTATTTGAATGCAGACAATTCTGTCCCAGTGGTTGTAGTGTGTGCCAGTGTAACAGTAATCAAAATTAATGAATGATGAAATACTGATTACTAGGAAGATAATAAATTTGGAAATATGCATTTAATACTCTTTCATAAATTGTTGAATAAGTAGTATGATTAGTATTGAAAATATTTAGAATAGAGCTAAAGTAAAATATGATATAACAAATTTTATAGTAAACAAAGAATAAGAAATGCATAGGACACAAATATATAATTTTGAATGCATATTTTACATAAAAAGAAGAGCTAAAATTAATGAGGTTATTATTCAACTAACAATGTTAGACAAGGAGTAGAAAACTTTAAAAACCACGTATACTAAAAAATGAACATAATGTAAAATGCGAAGATTAGTAAAATGAAAATATCACTATAAACAAAGTATTTTTTCCAATGGAATGATAAGGTATGTAATGTAAGAACAATAATAAGATATTTCCTCTATGAAGGTTATCCCAGAATAAAACAGAATAAGATTCTATATCCTGAATGCTATTATTCAGACTATAGATATCTTATTCCCTTCATTCACAAAGATGGGATGCTACTCAGCTTCATCTATATTTCATGTAAGTCATCAAAAATTCCAATGGGAATTCACGAAGCTTTAAATCCTAGTTCTAAATTTATTTTACTAACACAAAATAAAAAAGTGACTTGATGGTATCTGAGCAATAGTTAAAAAAAGAAGTAGAAATAAAAAGATTCTACCAGATATTAGAATTTTAAAGTATTTATTTATTTATGCATAAATGTGAATATCTGCACATACATATGTCTACTGTGTATGTGCCTGGCTCCTACAGAGGTCAAAAGAGTACATGGGATTCCCTGGTACTGGAGTTTCTGGTTTTTGTGAACCACTAAGTGAGTGGCTCAGAGAACTGAACTTTGGCCTTCTCCAAAAATGGTAATTGCTCTTAATTACTGAACCATCTCTCTAGCCTTCAGGTATCAGAATTTCTACAAAGTCGTAACAATTAACAAGTGACATTCATACAAGTTTAGAATGTGTTGGCAATCTTAAAATCTGACCTCTGCACACAGACTAATTGGTATATAATAGAGTTTACATTACAGATCAGTTATATATCAAATAAGACAATCCACAAGTAAATGGTGCCTTTAATAATTGCTAAGTCTTTACCTAGTGAAAAGAGTTTAAGAGAAGAGTGGGATCAAATAAAATGAGAACCAATAAGCAGATAAAGTCTTTTTCAGACAATTTTATAAATCACTAGCCTTCTGAAGATGGGAAATTGAGCTAGAGATGGCCTGGGTCAAAGGAGGTCTTATAAATTATGCAGAAACTCAGAATTAACTCTTGTACGAATGAAAATGACCCACTATGGTGGATATGGCTGAATCAGATTCATTGCCAGTAAATCTTTGCATGGACAAGAGTAGAGACACTACAGAGCACTAGTGGAGGAGGGTGTTCAGGAGTATGGAAATGCTTCCATGTTAAACACGGCAAAGGAACAGTGTGGATGCAAATGAATTTGATGTCAGAAAGAGAAGGGGTTCTGATCTGGATGCAATGGGTCCTTACTAATTGGGTGATGGTAAATTATATTAACTAATTAGGCACTTAATTAATTAATTAGTTAATTAATTAAAATCTCTACATTCTGAGCAGTACCTCAAATTGAATTAGAAATAAACATACTTTTTTTAGATAAATTAGAAATTTATATTTGAGGACCACAAGTATTAATCTAATAACTCTACTTTCTCCTCTCTAAATCTCTATTGCTCATGAATTAAGAATCACTAGTACTATCTCATAGTTTATGGACTATATGAGTAACTGGTATTTAGAATCACACCTGACATAGCCATTTTACATTTTAAATAACATTTATAATGTACAGTTATATTATATAATAAATAAAAATTGGAAAGTAATATTTTATAATTTCATAAATAGCACAAAGCACAATGGATATAATAAGTTATCTATCTTGATGCTACTATGTAAATTTTCTGTATACATAGAAAAGAAAAACCTGCCATAATAATGCATTGAAGTTATCTTATTTTTTTCTGTTATGCCATTTATGCCCACAGCTTCATCTGTTATTCAACTACAGTAAAAATCAAATAGTATTCAAAATGCACAAAATTCCATCATCAATGTAGTGATGCTCAGTTAAAAGAGCTATGTTAAAACCCTCAGAACTGACACTCTAGGTTGAATACTGGCTCAACTACTTACTAGATCTGTGACAGAACAAATGTTAATATCTCCGTGGCTCTATTTCCTTCAGATCAGAGAACATAAACAATGACTGAGAATTACGTTTGTTACTGTTTTATTTTGAAATTACAGACTCACGCTTAGAGCATCTCTGGTATTTGCAACAACTTAATACCTAGAGATATAAAAATCAACTTACAAAATAACAAGAACAGAATTTAAGTCCAGATTTTCAAAGCTGTAGAGAAGTGATACCTTCACGTGAAAAGAAACTTTTCTTTTTCTACACCCTGACTCTACAAAGCCATACAGGCAAGCATTCACATATGAGGAAATACTTAACATATCTGAAATGCATATGGACATTTGACTCCACTATACTGGTCCCTACCCTTCAGTGCTTACAGCTACCTGTTTACTATGCACATTCTTCCTATGCCTTCTACACCATGCATACAGTGGAAAATAATGTTACCATCCTTGTTGGAAAGGTTTTATGAACCCTGTATTTCATTCTTTATCTGCATAGTGACGGACTCTCATAAAGGATCCTGTCAACTCTATTTCAACCTGTTTTCTTAAAGCAAGGTAACTCAATCACTTAACCCGAAGCCTTTATGTAAAGGAAAAGAAAAAACCGATAAAACCAAGTTCTTACAAGCAAAACTCTTTGGAGTTCAAGTGCTTGGAAATATGACGCTGCTGGTCTTTTAATTTTCAGCCTCTCTGGCAACAAATGCAGCTGAAGGGCTCTCTAGTCCCTTAGTCCTGCTCTTCTTAGAATTTGATTTGCCATTTCAAAGATCTTAAAAAAGCAAAGGAAAACAGCACTTCATATCTGATATAAAACACAGAGAAACACTTGGTCATGGAAGTCATCTTTTTGCCCATCCTTAAAGCATATGAACAGATGTGAGATAACTGCTCCAAAGAAGAAAGCCTGGAGCTCACCACATATTTTTCTTACTGCTTGCCTCCCCTCCTTTTCTGAACTGCTTTCCTGCACTCCCACCAGAAGTGTCTGATGGAGGTGTTCATGTTCTGACTTGCCTCTGGATCCCTGCACCTGATAACAATCCTTCTAGCAATGGGAAAACTTCTAAAAGATCATCATGAACATTCCCTGATGTTTTCCAAGATTGATGTGAGAGACACACTAGTTTTAAACCAAAGATATATGGAGTTAGATAGCTTTTATCTATATCAGTATTTCCACATATGAGTTGAGAGCAAGAAGAGAAGATGCTGAACATCATAATCTCAATACCCGTCATTAATAAAATGTGATCACAATAAAAATTTTGGCAACTCGCTCAGAAAGCAAGCCAGTATATGTTCTAGAGATACTTCTGCCCTCTTCCATATCTCCCTCCCACTCTATTAACAAGCTTCAATATAAAATTTAGTTCTTTGAGATTTCCATACATATATACCATGTATTTGGTAATAGTCAATCTCCACTCTTCTCTCTAAATCTCTCAAGATTCACTCCCTACTCCCCAACCCCTCCCATCTTTGTGTTTTTACCCTTATATAATATAATTTATGCTGGTCATAATAAAAATCCATATGGAAAGACCATAAAGGAAGTGTTTGAAAAATCCAAATAGAAATATACTGTTTTATAAACACACACACACACATTAGATATATGAATATATATATATATATATATATATATATATATATATATATATATCATTCTAAAATACCTAAAATACAAAGGAGTTAATCCCATTTGTGCAGTCAATCAGCTACCTGAACAAGAGATCATCTCACAGGAACTCATGTTTACCTCTAGCACGTCTTGCTGGGTTTATGGCCATAAGTTCAGAATACTTAAGATACAATTCACAGACCACATGAATCTCAAGAAGGGAGACCTAACGTGGGTGCTTCGGTCCTTCTTAGAAGAGGAAACAAAATACTCACAAGAGCAAATACGGAGACAGTGTGGAGCAGAGACTGAAGGAAAGGCCATCCAGAGACTGTTACACCTGAGGATCTATCCCATATATAGTCACCAAATGCAGACACTATTGTGGATGCCAAGAAGTGCATGCTGACAGGAGCCTGATTTTGCTGTTTCCAGAGAGGCTCTGCCTGAGCGTGACATATACAGAGGCGGATGCTCGCAGCCAAACTTTGAACTGATAATGGGGTCCCCAATAGAAGAGTTAGAGAAAGGACTGAAGGAGCTGAAGGGGTTTGCAACGCCATAGGAAGAACAAGAAATCAACCAACCAGAGCTCCCAGGGATAAACCACCAACCACAGAGTACACATGGAGGGACCCATGGCTCCAGCCCCAGACGTAGAGGAGCTTTGTCGGGCATCAATGGGAGAAGAGGCCCTTGATCTCGTGAAGGCTTGATGTCCCAGTGTACGGAAATTCGAGGTTGGGGAAGCACGAGTGGGTAGAGGCACAGCCTCATAGAAACAAAGGGAGGAGTGATGGGATGGGAGGGGTCTAGGAGCGGAACCAGTAAAGGGGATAACATTTAAAATATAAATAAAGAAAATATCCAATAATTTTTTTAAAAATTAAAAATTAGAAAGAAAGAAAAAGAAAGTCAAGCTGGGAAATGGACAGAATAATTATCTTTTTAATGAGCTAATGTAATAATCCTTCTCTCTCTCTCTCTCTCTCTCTCTCTCTCACACACACACACACACACACACACACACACACACATACACAGAGAGAGAGAGAGAGAGCAGTCTTGTATGACACCATGAGGTTTGACTTGCTCTATCAACTTTCCTGAGTCCTGACTCAGAACATACAATTATTTCTTTTTGTTCTTTTTGTCTCTTTCTCCCTGATGCTGGTAAGTTATGGCCCAGTTATGCCTTTCCTAGTACTTTGACCTTCCATATGTTTTCTCAGATTCTCTTCCCTGACCCATGGATGCTTACCCATCATGTGACTAAACTCCTGGATAGCATCACTCAAATTTCTTTCTCTCCTCAATTATCCTTCTCCAGCCAGTAGCTGAGATTTAAACCTTGCGTTCATTCCTTTCTGCCCTGGGATTTTCTTTTAAATTTTCTAAAGAAATTGGCCTTGTGAGTAAACTGTCTTTATTTGGACTTTTAATTTATAACTCTCATAAAATTCTCCTCATTGAATAAACTTGGCTTTTGCTTAACTTTGACGTTTCCTGGATTTCAAACCTTTCTTGCTTCTTAATTCTTTAAACTACTTTGAAAATAACCTATTCCTTTACCCCAGGATAGTCTCTAGCTCATCCAGTTGGCTACTTAATGAGGGAGAAGTAACTTACGATGACAGTCCAGTAGCCCCAGACTTTGTCAAGATTAAATGTGGTTGAGCATCTCCCAGACTAGGGATATATAGCAAAGAAAACCACTATCCTACTGTTCACACTCAGTCTCAGAAAAATTGCAAGAAGGCCATGAGTACACCAATTGGGAAAGATTGATGAAGAAAGCCTATGAATGCCAGCAACATCCAGAGAAAAACATTGTCAGTGTGCAAGGTCTCAGTAGGGAAGCTTCCCGAAGGACAGACAAAAGCACCACAGCAGTGTTAAGCTCACGCATACGCCATATCTTCTGAGTTCATAATGCTCAGAGTGACTTTGTGAGATAACGGCCAAGTTGGCAAAATCATCTGAAGAATTTTTCTCTTTTCATTCTCAAACTCTAACCCTTACTTCAGGGGGAAAAGAGGAGAGAAAAGGAAACAAAGAAAAGCCAACTGCATTTCCCTCTAAAAGGCTAGGTCGTTCGCTTATGTTTCAAAAGCTAGTATGAATAGTATGAACATATTTTTAAAGCAATATGAAAACATTGACTTTCTAGAAAATGTATAGCTTATTTAAAAGTATAAGATAAAATTTTATCCTTTCAATTTAGTTTTAAATTTTACTCTGCAATTTCTAACTATATGTATGCCAGAGTATCTGTGTAAGGGTTTGTGTGCATGAGTTTTGGTACTCTTGGAACCAGGGACATGAGATCTCGAGTGATAGCAGCTGTGAGCCACTGGAAGTGGAAGGCTAGGGTCCTCAACAGGAGTAGCAAGCACTTTTAATGGCTGAGGTATCTCTCCAGCCCCATCAAATTCAATATTTTAATTATTTTTAAATTTAGTGATTTTAATTTATTACTTCCTAAGCATACAAATAAATTTCTTCAGTGGTACCTTAATTCTGAAAATATCCCAGAACAAAGACACAAAACATTGACTACCATCATACCTTTGCAACAAAACTAGTGGAAATGATGTGAGCACCATATGGTATCTCATGACCATTTTCTAGATCCCAGAGCCAATTGTGTTTTTAAAATGCTAGTCAGCATTTATAATAACAAAATATTCAAATGAAATATTTTTGCACATATGTTGGCATATGGCTGAAAACCAAGCACTAAGGATACTTTACTAGGAGGATCAGATATTCAAGACCATCCTGGGATTTAAAGCAAGATATTGTCTAAAATATTAAATGAAATAAATAAACCATTTATATTTGGTTCCTTAAAAAGCATTGTTTTCCTTCACAAAAGAAATAATAAATAAGTAAATATCTCAAAGGAATTCTCTAAGACAATTGAGTCTAAATAGAAAACAAATATAAAAGCAGATGTGAATAAGCTCTCTGAAGTGCTGTGTTCTGGACATGACAGATTTTTATCAGAGTAGTTATGACTGGAAGAGTAGTGTGCTTAAAAGAGCCATGCATAGGATCCAGCAAGTTAATACTTTCACCATGGACCAGAGAGAGATTACCATGGCCCACTCCTAGCTGAGGAGCTAAGATCAGTGGCTTCTGGCCGAACAGAGTCATTTTCTTCAAAGATATGAGCACTGGAAGGTGGGCTACTCTTGCCCCAGAGGAAGACCTCACATCTCTGGGCAAATAGTTATCACTGATTGAATTCAGTGGATTTGAAATCTACTTTAAATTTTTATAAAGAGAACATCAAGTAGGAAGGAAGAGGTGACTTCCCTTTTTTTATTTATCATTCCATTCGTTTACATCTCAAATGATATCCCACTTCCCAGTTACCCCTCCACAAACCTCCCATCCCATATCTGCCCTCTCCTTCCTCCCCTTTGCCTTTATGAGGGTGCTCCCACACACAGCTACCCTCTCCCGCACCACTGCTCTGGTACCCCCCTAGGATGGGGCATCAAACTTTCACAGGACCAAGGGCCTCACCTTCCATTGATGTCAGACAAGGCCGTCCTTTGCTACATATGTATCTGGAGCCATGGATCCCTCTCAATGCACTACTCAGTTGGTGCTCTAGTCCCTGGGAGAACTAGGTGGTCTAGCCTGCTGATGTTGTTCTTCCTATGGGGTTGCAATGCCCATCAGCTCTGCCAGTCCTTCCTTCAGCTCCCCCATGGAGTCCCTGAGCTCAGTCTGATGGTTGGCTTCAAGCATCCACATCTACATTGGTTAGTCGCTGACCAAACCTACCAAGGACCAGCTACACCAGGTTTCTGTCAGCAAGTGTCTCTTGGTGACTACAACAGTGTTGGCAACAGCAACAGTGTCAGGTTTGGTGTCTGCAGACAGGATGGATGTCCAGTTGGGGCAGTCCCGGATGGCCCTTCCTTGAGTCTCTGCTCCATTTTTTGTCTCTGTTCTTCCTTTGTACAGGAACATTTCTAGGTTAAAAACTTTGGGATGGGCGGGTAGCCCCATCCCTCAACAGAGGGGTGGTGTCTATCTACTGGAGGTGGTCTCTACAGGTTCTGTCTCCCCTCTGTGCATTTCAGCTAAAGTAATGCCCATTGGGTCCTGGGAGCCTCTCATTTCCCTGGCGTCTGAGACCCTTCAGTGGCTATCCCCAGTGTGAGAGGTGACTTTCTAAACATGAGGGGAAGAGCTTTGCCCTGCCCACTCCTGACAACATGATGTAGTGTTTTTAGGAAGAAGACAGAAATGAGTGGTGTAGCGGCACAAAGGGAGTCCTAAAAAACCAGTCTGTGCTCTGTTTATACTTTGGCAGCCAGGAAGCAAACAGAAAAAGGAGAGTGTCCAAAGTCCTCAAATCCCTTTCAAGGGCATTTTTCCAGTGCTCTTCTTTACTATGTCCCACCTTCCGGAGGTTCCACAGCACCACAGCCTGGACAACACAAGGACCTTTAGGAGAGGGTGCAAAACAATAGTGCTGAAGTGGAACGAAAACAGTACCACATCTGAAAAGAGAACAAGAGGAATACTGAGAGAGAGAGAGAGAGAGAGAGAAAGGGAAGGAGGGAGAGAGGAAGGGAGGGAGGGAGGGAGGGAGGGATAAACGTGTGTGTGTATGTGTGTGTGTATGTGCGCGTGCACTAGTGCAAGCGCGTGTATTTTTCCCTTAGTTAGTGGTTCTTTGGGAAAGTTGTAGAAACTTTAGTAGGTGGAATCTCACTGAACTAAGTGGATCACTAGGGGATAACCTTGAGGCTTTATAACCCAGTGTTATTTCCTGTCCAGTTTCTCTGACTGTGGACTCAGCATGACCAGCCAGACTCCTTCTCCTGCCACCATGCCTCCCCTACCTGCTGCCATGCTTCCCTACCAAGAGGGACTCGTCTCTCTGGAACTATACACTGAAATGAACCCTTTTCTTGTTGTTAAGGACCGTTTACTGGGATATTTACATACACACAATGGCAGAGGAAGAAACCAAGGCAGTATCTTATGCATAAGTAATGAAGGAACTCAAGATGTAGACTATAGTTTCAAGTTACCAGTGACTATAGATTAGCATAACAAGTGAAATCTGGTGTTTGCCCTATCAACAGTTAGTCTTCAATATTTTTCAAGGGGATAAAAAAAACAACATAAAATGATTTAAGGCAATCTACAGTAACACACAGTAAGCATGGGCTCAATTTTGTAGCTCTCATGCAGACCTAGTTCTTAGGTAAGTAAACCAGGTTGCCTTTTCGTCTCTGTGAGACTAAAAACATATTGGTTGTTCTAACTACTTCAGATAATTGTTTAAGGAAAAATCTTGAGGTAAATGTGTGGGAAGAGGGTCATCTCATTAAGATACCAACTGATCAGAAACATAGTAATAAAGGTCTGACTCAGAGCCAGCAAAGTGCCTCTGAGTCAAGCTTTCAAGGTGTTACTTTTAATTGTGAAATAACTAAAACCTAGGAAATCATAAAGAATAAAACCAATATCATGTGGTTTTATCAATAAAATGAAATCAATGCTAAAATGATGTCATACTTGCCTAGCAGCTCATTTAGAAAGGTGAGAATCAGGAGAAAGTAAGTAAATTAGAAAATTTTACAGATAAATTATCTATCTCATTCAGTGCTTTCCATTTTTTTTACACATCTTACTTCTTCCTTCATGTTGATATGTATTATGGACAAAAAAAATCATGTGTTAGATAAGAAAGCCTTTAGGGGTTAGAGACATGGCTCAGTGGTTAAGAGCACTTAATTCTTTTGCAGAGGACCTGGGTTCTGTTCCCAGCACCTATATGATAGCTCACAATCAGCTGTAACTCCAGTTTCAGTAAATCCCATGCTCTTTCTGGCCTCTGTAGGCACTGGACACCATGCCATGCATGCAGGTAAAATGTTGATATGCATAAACTAAAAATAATAGAAATGTTAAATAGATTTTAATAAAAATATCTTAAACAACATAAATGGACTCCAACCATGACTGTTATTCTATAGCTTCATTTTTGATGCTGTATTATGCTTTAAGTTGAAATTTGCAGTAAAAAAAGAAATTTCTGTAATAAGTACATATTTTGAGTTTTTCTCTAGAACTTACATGTTTATATTATTGTTTGTTTATGCATTAAGCTGTCTTATTTTTGTAGTTTGTGGGGTTTTATGTATTTTAGATTATTCCTTCTGGTTGTGCTTTTCAGGTTTGCCTTTTTTTAAATTTATTTCTAATTTTATTACTTCATGGTTAGAAAAATTATTTGATTATTTCTGTTACCTTCCTATTTATTTTGCTGAGCTCTGTTTCTAAAGTCAATATTTTCCAAAGTCCCATATGTACACAAGCTCTTTGTGTTCACTAGCATTGAATGTGGATCTTAGAGAAAGTTTTTATTGTATTATTCAAGTAGTCTACAGCTTTGGTATTTTTACTGTTTGATCAATATTTATTGACAAATGTATGCTAAGTTTTTGAAATATATCCGTTGCATTTCCAATTTCTTATTGGAATTTTGCCAGTCATATGCTGAGACAAAATTATGAGAGCTCTACTAACAAAGACTTAGATTGTTTTTAAAGTTTTTCAATTATTAATAATCCTACAATAATATTTTAAATTTTCTAGCACACATGTTTACATGTCGGTAGGATGAAATCCAGAAAAAAGATAGATCAACATATTTGCACATTCTTAAATATCAGAAAGATTTTCACAAAGCAGTCCATCCTGGACTTTAGAAAAAAACAGAGAAAGCTGAAAGAGCCTCATGCGAGCTGGTACATCCTGACCATTAGTAATGACTACTTTACAAGAATAAGGACTCAAATCAAACTTGAAGATGCCTTGAAGAAAGTTTTGCCATCTACCTTTGCAGCTCTTAGTTCCAACTCTACATCCTGTTAAGACAGCTAAGCCTAACTGAGGAATCTGGAAATAGTTCCATTTCCATTTTCAGAAAACTTTGATTTTTTTTTCCTAATATATATATTTCTCCTGTTCCTTTGACATGCATGGCTGTCAGTATAACATAAGTGTATAAAAAGAGTGAAAAGACATATCTTCCATCTCACAAATCAGAAGACACTTCTCAAAATGAGAGCATTGGCGGTAAACTGCCCCTCTTTTGCCAGCCACTGTGAAAAACACATAACGAAAAAGATTCCTGGAGTCTTTGAAAAATATCCTCGATAAATTTCTGCAAGCTCCAATTTTGATCTTCTTGAGATATATTATCATGTTCCTTCTGATTCACCAGGAAAAGCCATTACCTGTGAGGTGGAGGATACCATTTGATCTGTTTGAGGGCAAAGGTTAAAATTCAGGCATCCAAACTGCACAAAATGACCGTGTTTTTCTCCTATGGGCTGGCAGCTGAATTTCTTTTGTTAAAGCAGGAAGCAAATGTGTAAAGATAATATCATTGGTATATTAGTCCATGGCTCTCATCTTTGAGGAAAGCAATGTCTTCTGGGGGGAAAAGACAATCTGAAGAGGCAAAAAAGTAAAACTTTCAACTTTGGAATTATTCTTCAATTTTTTTTCCTGAGAGGTGTGTTCACCTCTTCAGTTGGGACAATAGGTTCACCTTGAAGGTCAGAGTGTGATAGAGAGCATGTTAAAGTGTAGCTGGAATATACAAAGACCCTGTGATTTCTGCGTGTGGCTATGGAGAGTGCATCTGAAAAAACCTTTATTGGTAATATAACAATTGAGACCAGCTATCTCATTGGACTAGGAAGCTAGAGAAGGTACCTTAATTCTACTTGAAAAGGAAAACAACAAGATCCAAACATGATAATTAGTTTAACTGAACCCACAAACCCACTATTTGGCAGGTATACCTGAATCCATTAACCTGGGTGTGCTGACTGACACCTGAAACATAATTTAGAAAGAGTTAAACTTGATTTTATGGCTTAGGATCAATGGTGTTTGTGTCTTACTGGGAGAGGTATAGCTGTGATGACAAGGGGAATGGAAAATGTCAATCATTTATAAAGCTAGGAAAGATAAAGCATCTAAGAAACATGAATTCACACACATACACACACACATACACACACACACAAACACACATACACACACACAAACGCACACGGGGGTGAGGGTGCTAATTACAGGCATTAGCCACCTTGATGTTGAAATTTCTCAATTGTTGAATGGAGACATACTACCCTTTGCCCATGCTTTGGTAGAGACACATGTGAACATCAAGAATACCTGACAGTCAGCAAATATGTAACAGTAGCTTTACAAAGACATTGGAAGTAGCAGGCAGAGTTGCATGGTGAAAAGATCCAGAAAAGGAGGTAAAAGCAGTATGTGGAGTGGCCTGTGCTTGGGAGAAAAGGCTTTAGACCAGTCACACATGCAAAACCATAGCCCAGAGGAGCCATTGCTAAGGACTTCTCTAACACGCCGAGCTAACTTCTCTTCTGACATGTTTTCTTCTGAGCCCAGCTTTATAGCATTTATTTATTGCAACCTCGAGGATACCAGATAGTCCTTTATAATCCCATATCTGTTTTTCATGGGAAAAGGCCATCTTATCTCATGCTACCTATTTTCTCCAGTCAGATATGAATGAAAGAGCCAATGGGCTCTGCTTTTTTCCTAGGGTTCACAGTCTGGTAATGCTAAGAGCATGTGCTATCCTTCACCTATTCTCTCTAGTCCTGGTTAATTCCTGTTTCTTAAAAATGTATCTTATAAAAAATCCTTTCAGAAGTCTTTGCTTGATTGTTTGATGTTTTAATCCCCTCTCCTATGCCCAGTTAAGTGCTGGAGGTAAATTTTATTAAGCAGTTTGGCTTGGATTCTATCCTGTTATTCAAACACTATTCTAGGCATGACTGTGCAGTTATTCTGTGGGGTAAAAGTCTGTGACACTCTCTTAGAAAGAAAAAACATTATCCCATATAATCTAGTATACCAACTTAATCTGCTGAAAGATCTTAAGCCAGACCTGACTAGTTCTAAAAAAGAATAAATTCTACCCATAAACAACAGCTTAAACCGGTGTATGAAAAATCCAGTCAGTTTGTCCTGATGCTCTGCTTGGTAGATTTCAGACTTGCATAACCAGACATCACAACTGTGTGAGGAAATTAAGAACACATACACAGAGACACACAGATACACACCTAGGAATCAATTGATGCATCAAAGAATATTTTAATTAATAAGTCAATCAATCAAGAAGCAAAAGTCAAAATTTCTGTTTAACTTTGACTGAGAGTTTCCTGTAATCCAAATTAACACCAACATGGTGATTACTGCTCTCCAATGATGATTATCTCTATTATCATTACTTCATAGACTAATAGATAAACTCTCCTTAATAAAAGAATACTTGCTATATGATATTTAATATACATTGGTTGTAATGACTATTTTTGGTTGCCAATTTGACTACAACTGGAATAACTAAATCCCAAATCGTTGGGATTATGAGGGATTTTTCCTAATCATCTGAAGTTATAAAAGCCACCTATATTTTTTGAGGTGGGCCAACTCACCATTAATCTGGACCACACCTTCAGGTGGCAGTTTATATAAAGAACATTGAAGAAGGAAGCTCTTGTATTTTGCCTGGTTACCCTTGATGACAAGTTCATTTCTTCACTGGAGTTAGAGCCTAATTCTTCAGGATTCTCATATATACTGAAGACCAGCTGAGCCATCTAACCTTCTGAACTAAACAACTACTGGATATATGGATGAGAGAGAGAAAGAGAGAGAGAGGGAGGTGGGTAGATAGGTGATTGATAGCTGATAGATAGTTGGATGGATGATAGATAGATAGATAGATAGATAGATAGATAGATAGATAGATAGATAGTTGGGTAGATCATACATACATACATACATACATACATACATACCATACATCTGTAGATGATACATAGAGACATAGAGACAGAAAAAAGATAGACACATTCTATCAGTTCTGTTTCTCTAGAGAACACTAATAAATTGACCTAATTTCAAAACTTCTCATGAGTAAATATCTTCTAATGATTAATTCAACAGGACGTAAAATCTGGGATATCTAATATAGAGTTCTGTCTCTCATCAACTGTGGAGCTCTGAACAATTTTTATGCTTTCAAGCTCTAAACTTCTTTGTTAATATAAAAAGCAATGGGAGTTACAGTGCCTATCATGTAGAACTGTTATAAGACCAAGAGGTTAGTACATAAAAATTCCTTAGCATATTAACCAGCATATATTGAGAATTTAATATTTAAATACTTATTCTCTTATAGTTTGAAATTTAAAATGAAAGTGTGCATCCTTCTCTTGAGAAATATGCAATTACACATCCAAAAACAATTACCCTGTGTACATTTGCCTCATTCCAGATGCTGGAATGCCTTAGAGAATGGAGACTTATTTTGGTTGTGGGTCCTGCTGATCTTTATCTCTAGGATGAAGCCTGTGAGCTAACAAGATCCTTTGCCCTACTGAGAACTCCATGCATGCAAGGGGAATTCAGTGAAGTCAGTACCTCTTCTTTTCATTAAAATGCCAAGTCTGTAAAAGAATATGCAATAATCTTACACTCAACTCTTTCTAAAAAGATAAGATGATAATTCCTTCTTTGCCTCTTAAGAAAGAAAAATGACAAAAAATAAGAAGGGCATCTATATTCAGGTGATCTTACGTACTTCACAGCATGTTCTACTGGGCATTATCTTCCTTGTTGCTTAGAGTGATCTCATCAAGCACATAGGGTATTTCCAATCCACTTTGGATGGTTGATGACATAACTTATTTATGTGTAAATATTTTCTAAATTTGTGAAAGAATTTATAATCCATGAATTTCAAAGAATACCAAGGGCACAGCTCATTTGTAGACTGCTGGGATCCTTGTCCTTAGGACTTAGCTTGAAAATGCCCCGTCTCACACACAGTTTTGGATCTCAAATTTACAGGGCAGGAATAGTTCCTTGAGACTAGACACCAACAGAATGCATTCACTTATACTTATCAGGTTCAATTTCTTTTCAATTGAATTTCACTTCACTTATACTTATCAGGTTCAATTTCTTTAATGGAAATGTTCCAATAGTAATATTTATCCCTAAATAATCATGATGGTTTAATTATAATATATCATAATACATAATAAAATGCTTCATAGAATCATGGCAAGAGTATATCTACATTATCTTTCTTTGAACAAACCCCATTGTACCATGTGAAGGGAATCATTGGGTCCAAATGCTTATTCTCACTGAAATAAAATAGGTTGATAAATTCAGCCAAATAGTCAGTGAATGGAAAGTGACTACAGTAACCTTCTGTGTCTGTGTTGTCAAAAATCCTGGTGACAGAGTCTTCACTTCAGAAATATTTTCAGCAGTATTAATGAGGGCAAAGTTTCTTTCTGGCTTTCTCTTGTCTAAATCAGTGCCAGCTCATAAAGTCTATATACTGTGTACAGAATCAACTAGCATAAATATTATTAGATAGTTTTTAAATAATAGTAAAAAATCTTCAAATTCCCAGATTTTCATATCTCTAAAAAAGATGTCATTTTTCTCAAAGAATGAACGATTCATTTTAGGAGGCATGAAAATGGATAAATCATATATAGCCTTTCCCTGCTGAACAGTGTAACCCACATTACCATTTTCTGAATTGATCTTTCTATTTTATATCCAAGCTAAAATCTGAGCTCTAAATGACCCAATAAGAAATAATTTATAAGACAGATTTGGAGGTCTTATTTCTTAAAGACAATAACATGGCTCGTGTCTTCAGGTGATAACACATCCAAAATTCTTAAAAGTCTCTTAGGACGCTAAAATATCTTCATATTCTAGAACATTGAATACAAGTACTGGTTATTGTCCCTGAGGAAGTTTGCTATTGTCTCATTTTTCCACCACTATCTTGAATTACTGCTGACACGATATATTACACATTAATTGAAAACTGAGTATAAGGAGTATTGCTGAAGCAGTAAAGTGTGTGCTGCCCAAGCATGAAGACTTGAGTTCCGATCCTCAACATCCATCTAAATGCCAAGTATGGCAGCACATATGCCCGTGACCCCAACAATAGAAAGGAAAAGACAAGAGGACACATGGGGCTTGCTGGCCATCAAGAAGAGTCAAATTGGGGAGCTCTAGATTCAATCAGAAATGCTGTCTTGATGAAGAAGGTGAAGAACAATTGAAATAATACCCAACAGCAAGTTATGGCTTCTACATATACCCAAGCATATACCTGCACATACACAAAGGTGTACACACAAAGATACACAGAAAAACAAATGAAAGTACAATGACAAATTTATGCATAAATATATTAATATATTCCAAATATTCCCCTGGCCTTATTCACCTGTAATTTATGAATGTGTGTATGCAATACTATTTAACATAAGATCAATCAGGAAATTTCTAAGTATAAACCCAATTTTATTAACTAGGGACTTCTCAGCAGTACAGACCCAGCACTCACATTACATTATGGAACTATCTACCCCTTAACCAAAACCTCCACCAGACTCAAAATCACAGTTCTACTTTTTGCTTCTAGGAGCTTGATTGCATTGGAATCATACAAGTCAGATCATATGACATTTGTTCTTCTGTATCTACCTTATTTCAGTTAGTATAGTAGCATATTGTTAAATTAATATATTAGGACAATATTAGTATATTGTCCTCAAGTTCCAAAGATAGTATTTTTTATTAATTAATTATTATTTATTTACATCCCAATTGTTGCCCAAGCCCAGTCCCCACCTCCAGGGTTCTTTCCTCTATCCCCTCTTATTTACCTCTGAGAGGGTACCCACCCCTGGCATCATCCTTTCCTGGACCATCATGTCTCTACAAGATTAGGCCCATCCTCTCCCACTGAGGCCAGACAAGGCTACATATGTGCCAGGAGGTAGCCATTGGTTGGTGGCTTAGTCTTTGGGAGCTCTGGGGGGTCCAGTTTAGCTGATACTGTTGTTCTTTCTATGGGGTTGCCATCTGCTTCAACTTTTTCAATCCTTCCCCCAACTCTTCCATGGGGTCCCCAACTTCAGTCCAATGGTTGGCTATAAGCATCTGCATATGCCTCAGTCAGCTGTTGGTAGAACCTCTCAGAGAATAGCCATGCTAGGCTACTGTCTGCAAGCACAACATGGCATCAGTAATAGTGTCAGGGTTTGGTGCCTGCCCACGAGATGGATTCCAAGTTGGGCCAGTCAGTGCCTGCCCACGAGATGGATTCCAAGTTGGGCCAGTCACTAGATGGCCTCACCTTCAGTATCTGCTCCATTTTTGTCCCTGCATTTCTTTTAGACAGGAACGATTCTGTGTCAAAAAATTTTGAAGGTGAGTGGGTGGCCCCATTCCTCCACTGGGGACCCTGTCTACCTACCAGAAGTGGGCTCTTCAGGTTCCAAGTCCACACTGTTGGTCATTTTGGCTAAAGTCATCCCCATCAAGTCCTGGAAGCCTCTCATATCCAAGGTCTCTGGGACTTTCTAAAGGTTTTCCCCTCACAACCCCTACACCATTCCCACCCCCACACACCAACCCCAGCCCCCACACACAGCTGCATATTTCTATGCCTTCTCCTGGCCCTCTGGGCTTCTCTCCTCCCTCTCCCAAACCTGATCCTGCCCTATTTTCCCCTCCTCCTCCCCTCCTTCTGCCTCCAGTGATTATTTTCTTCCCCCTTCTAAGTGGAATTGAAGCATCCTCACTTGGACCTTCCTTCTTGTTAAACTTCATATGATCTGTGAGTTGCGTCATGGGTATTCTGTACTTTTTGGCTAATATTCACTTATTAGTGAGTACATGCTATGCATGTCCTTTCTCTTGGGACTGCAGTTAGGATGAGTGATGACATAGGAGGCAAAGAGTCAGAGGAAAGTTTCAGATTAGTCTTCAAGTACACAGATATTTGAAATCTCTGAGCTACCCAACTTTGTGTGAAATGTATCCAAATACTAATTGTCTACTTTTAATTTATTTTCTGAGATAGGATGCCACTCTATAGTCTAGGCTGATCTAGAATACAGTCCTATTCTTTCAACCTCCCAAATGCTGAGATTACAACAGACATGATCCTCTATGAGTGGCGACTAATGTTGTAATTTACAATTTGATGTTGTAATTGGAAATCCAAATGACACATGGAAAACAAAGCTAACTTTGGAAATTTTCTATATTACATTGTGAATTAGTGTGCCTTACAGTTCAAAGCTTTATTTTTCAAATTGGGAAAAGTATTGACACGATACAATTATGACTTTAAAATTTTGTGAGTAAAAAGATGGATGAAGAGTGAATAAACAAAATATGGTTTATTTACACAATAGAATACTACTCAGCTATTAAAAACAAGGATACTGTGAATTTTACAGGCAAATGAATAGAACTAAAAAATATTGTCCTAAGTGAGGTAACCCAGACCCAAAAGGACATGCATGGTATGTACTCACTTATAAGTGAATATTAGTCTTAAAGTACAGGATACACATACTACAATCCACAGAACCAACAAAGTCAAATAACAAGGAGGGTCCAAGGGAGGATGGTTCAATCCTTCTAAGAAAGGGCAATAAAATAGCTATCAAAGGTGGATAGATGGAGGGAATTTGATGGGAGAGGGAAGAAAAGGGGGATCAGGGCAGGGGATGGTCAGGTGTAGAGAAAGCAGGGAGAAAGAACAGAAATTGGCTGGGGTTGTTGGGGGCATCTCTAGGACTGAAGCAGAGACTAGGAGAGCAGAGTGTTAAGGCAATGACTAGAGCTGAGGATTGAAATTAACAGTTGGGAGTATGGATCCTGAAGAAGCCACTTCCTGTAGCCAGGCAGGACTCCCAAAGTAGGGATAAGAACAGCAACCCAGCCACAAAATCGTCTACCTGAAAAGTGTCCTGCCTAAAAGGATGTGCAGAGACAAAGATAGAACAGAGATGGAGAGAATGGCCAGCCAAAGACTGGCCAAAATAGAGACCCTCCCCATGGGCAAGAACCAGTCCCTGACACTATTAATGATATTCAGATATGCTTTCAGACAGGAGCCTAGCAGAATTGTCCTCTGAGCAGGTCCAGTCAGCAGCCAATGTAAAGAGATGCAAAAACCTACACCCAAACATTAAATGGATCTTGGGGAGTCTTGTAGAAAAGTTGGGGATAGGATTGAGGGACTTGAAGACTACAGTGACTCCACAGAAAGATCACAATCAATTAACCTAGACCCTTGGTCCCAGAGACTGAACCACCAACCTTAGAGGAAGCATGGGATGGACCTAGGTCCCCTGCACATATGTAGCAGAAGTGCAGCTTGCTCTTCCTGAAGGTCACCCAACAACTAAAGTGAAGATTCAGTTGTATCACTGAATCTGTTGCCAGCCTGTGGATCTAGTTCCTCTAGCCAGAAGGCCTTGTCTGGCCTCAGTGGGAGAGGATACAACTAGTCCTGCAGTGACTACATAAGCCAGAAGGGGAATGGTGGGGCACCAGGGAAGGGGTACCCAGGGATGGTTCCTCCATCTCAGAGAAGAAAGGGAGAGGAGAATGGAGGGATCTGTGTGAGGGGGTACTGAGAGGAGAGGGTGACTGATATTGGGATGTAATTGAATAAATAAATTAGTTAGTAAATAATAAAATATGAATTCTCACTACTGTCCATTATAGTATTGTTTATATCCTGTCAAGATAAAATTTCACAAAACCAAATGTTTGTTTTTTAAAAAATAACAAAAATATAATTAATTCAATTTAAAAAGTACAAATAATGACAAATATTTGGGTGTGGGAAAATAGAAAACAGTATAATAAAGATATATAGTCATATATGTCATATGTAGTATGTTTTACATACTCTATAACCTTATAATATTATACTCTGGTACCTTTGAATATATACATGTATATGAAATATATGTATATATATATATATATGTGTGTGTGTGTGTGTGTGTGTGTGTGTACCGACAGATATTACACTAAACTGAATCCTAAACTATCTCTCAGATTTAAATTTGCTCACAAGAAAATTTAACAATAAAGAAGTGAGGTTGCAAGGACAATGGCGGAGTCTTGTTTGGATTCATTGTCAGTATATCAGAGCAGATTTGAGGATTTGTTGATCTGGTTTCTAGAGTATTTATGAAGATATCTGTCATTCTGATTTCACAACATAGATTTCCACAAAACTGTGCATCTCAATGGTAGCTTGAAATTTCACCCTCAACACTAACATCTTGTACTAACATTTTGTTAGTACAGTTCTTAGGTGTAGTGAGAAAACTGACTCATGCCCTATTTCTTATCACTGATTTGGGGATATATTTTCACTGCCTTGCAGTAAACCAAATAACCTGAAGTGATGAATGAGAAAATTCATTCATGGCTGAGTTTGCTGTGCTGGAAGTGGTAATTGTATTGAGAATTGGATAACTCGGAGAATGGGGAAATTAATCTGCACAAATGAGCAAATCCCTGATAAAAATGCAGATATGAATACAGAACACATAGATGTACAGGCTAAACTGGAGATATAGCATTATTTGTTCAGATGATAGGAGGAACCCATTCCCCTCCACCAGGATCATCAACTCTATAGTCACTAATGAGATATTGTTCCAGGGAATTTAAACCTACATCTGTCATGAAGAATGATGCTGGCTCGCCAGAAGCTTGTGTGAACTCCTCTCCTCTCACTAGCCTGCTTTATTAGCCCCAGCTATTTTTGTGCCTGAGTTTTCTGTCAGTCTTTTTGTTAATTATTTCTACTGGAGAATATTATTTCCTGGCATTATCCAAGGAATCTGAAAGCAAAACATTTCTCTGGCATGTCAGACCACATTCTGGTATTCTCCCAAATGTTTTGTCATTTTTATTCTGCCTTCCAAGTACTTATCCTGGGAAGTCCAACATCATTCCTATTTGCAATGATTCATGTGTGCTCTGCTTTTGGGGAATTTCTATTTTAAATGATGATGGTTTTAAAATTCTGATGATTTTCATAGTGTTGGTTAATTGATTTTGTCAGTTATTAGTGAATCCTTCCAATTTTGAAACCCAGATTCTTAGACCTTCATATGTGTGTGTGTGTGTGTGTGTGTGTGTGTAATTCTCTTATATATACATATATATCTATAATAAAGAGAGGTGTATATACATACATTTATGTACATGTGTGAATGCATTTTTTTTACCTATTTATTTTATTTTTATCTTCTTTTTACACGATTGTGTATTCTGTAGATGACTGTCCCTAAAGGCTCAGGTTGTTTAGTCATAAGTTTGTTGATAACATTTTCTCTCACAAGGCAGATTTCACACTTAATACAGTCTTTCTAGAACAGTTTCTAGATGTTTCAGCAGGTCAAGGTACTTGCTGCCAACCTTGATGACCCAAGTTGATTTCTGAAACCTTATGATAGAAGGAGGGAATGGACTCTTACCAACAGTGAACTCTGACCTGCACATGCATGCTGTGCACATGGCTGCAAATAAACAAGCTGTCATGCTTGTGCAAATACAGACATACACAATAATAGTAAATAAATGTTTAAAATATTAATTATTTAATTATAAACATATGAGGAAATCAGTTCACTGGCAAATGAGGATCTAGACCAAGATCCTCTTCAAAACAATACAGATTTTTTCCCTCATTTTCAGTGATTGATAGATTCAAAATCAGAGGGGCTAAAAATTTCAATATTTGTAATTACTGAGCTTAAGTGAAGTTGACTAAAACACATTTTTTAAAAAAACATGCCACCATTACTTCATGAGAATGTATCTTGCTTGTACAAATCATCAGATCTCATGCCCAATGTCCCCCTCTCTTTTTGGTGACTGTATACCAATTTGTCAGTTTCACAGCAAAAATTGAGGAGGTTCCTTTACTAAAGCCTGCCATGATCTGTCTTTATCTGGAATCTTCCTTGGAGCAGTGACCCACTAAGTCACTCCCATACAGGAGAATTTGAGTTTTCGTCCCAGCTCTCCTAGCTCCTCTGATATGTGACATCAGGAAAATTGCCTCACAATGTCAGCTTCAAATTTTTGCCTCTGAAAAATGTGGATTGTAAAATCCAAGTATGTTTTGAGGTTACAATGAGACACTGAAGGATAATTTGATCATAAAACACGCCAAAGCTTTGGACTCTAAGTTCTCTATGCTCATCTTTCTCAGAACTTAGGATGACCCAAAGAAAAAAGAAGGGCCTTGATTTTAGCTGCATGAGACTCAAACAACATGCTCATACACCAAGGTGGTTGACCAATTTGATGAAAAGAAAGTTGTACTTTAGATATGTGTTGACAGTAGTAATCCAAGGAACTCTGCAGACATGCCAAAAAACATGTGAGTATACTTAATGGTTCAAGACAGAACAGCGAATGAATCCTTAATATCATCTAAATTTTTAGAATACATGGAAATCTGCAATTAGTTGATGACATGCCTAACTGTCACATCACCTAATCCTTCAAGCACTGTAGTTTAGATGAGATTCACAGAAAAGGAAGTACCACAAAGAAGGGACATAACCTTAGCCCTAGAGGGAATGTATTTACTTATCTCCCTAGAATAAAGGGACTTTTTAAGAAACTTGATATCTATACTACTTGTTCCTTTATATCCCGTATCTACTGGTTCATATGAACATGAAACCAAACTCACCACTAACACCTATGGTCTCAGCTTTGGGCTTTTCCATTTGCCTTTTACAATGTAACACTGTCAACAACTCTTACTGTAATTATTCAATTATTAATATTTCCAAATATTTGACTCTTCATATTCTGAAAGTGGGAAAAATTACTAAATTCTGCTTGATGTTTTTTTGAAATTTCCTATTTCTATTGCAGTAAAATGACATGTCTTCCAGGAATGGAAATTTTTCCTCACTGTTCTCATAAAATTGAATACTCTCTCCAAGTTGGGAATTCTAAGGAAAGCAAATGGTATAGGATAGTTATCTGTATTCTCTGTCCATTGCAAGATAAATGGTAAAATTTCTTTAATAAGAAAATACTCACCATGTGAGTTATGTAGATTGTGATTCTTAAGCATGGCCAACCATTAGAGTGATCTCTGTAGTTTAAAATTTTAATGACCTGGGTCTGACCTTCAAAGACTGGTATCAATAGAGTTAAGCTGACTCTTAGGTATGAGGGACCATTGAGAAATTTTAGTAAACATTTAAAATATATTACTAAGTTAGTAAAGTATTTGTCTCACATTTGTGAAGCCAGAATTTTGTTCCCTAGCACTGTATAACCCTGGAAAGGTGATGCACACCTGCAAATGAGCACCCTAGAAACCAAGAAAAGAAGAAACAAAACTTGAGATCATCATTAGTTTTTTAGCAAGTTTGAGAACAATCTGGAATGTTTATATGGCACCCTGTTTTGAAAGTTATTCTCTTTATCTGTTTGTGTTTGTTTTTCCTCTGAGAGGGAAACCACTGACAAATTTTTCAATTCATATGTGCACACATACATACTGTTAAGTACCTTGGTTTTGCATGTAGTAAAGCTGAGCTGACAGCCATCAAAATTACATACACAAACACACATACACACATGTTTGGTTTCAATTTTGAATGTATGTTACCTATATACCTTTGCAAGGGAGTTTTCAGTAACACAAGTGTCAGAGCCAATGTGGATCAAATGATGCTGTTATCACATATTTTATATTAGAAAAAGTATTGAGTGGATTTCCTCCCCAGATACTTCCTATAGAGAATATTTCTAAAATTATAATACTAGTGCAAAAAGACAAATGAAATTACCAGAGAGATTTATATTGGAACACAAGGTCTCTAAATTGAATAATAGTGACTAGCAGGACTTTATGAACAGAACAAATGAAGCATCTACTGTGTGCCACCTACTGTGACCCATACTTCACCAGGGGCCAATACTTTATTGCATTTATTGTTGTGAAAATTCATAAAGCTATAACTGATTTTGGGGGGTGTCTCTCTCCTCATTTTGTCATAACTAATATAAACTCCAGTATAAAGTTTTTTGTTCTTTGCAGTCAAATGATCAAAAACTGCAACTCATTAATGTTAAGTGAAATAAGCCAAATTCAGAAAGTCAATTCTCTCTCATATTCAGCACTTAGAGTTAAAATTAAATATAGATATTAAAAAGTGTGTACGTGTGCATGTGTGTGTAAGCATGCGTGCGTGCATGTATGTGTGTGTGTGTGTGTGTGTGTGTGCATATGCGAAATGAGAGGAGGAAGAGTATCATAAAAGAGAACTGAGAAAATTTTAGGGATGCAGGAGAGAGAGGGTATGAAACTAGAGGTTAGGGCATGACTTGGGGGGGAGAAATATCCAGAATGAGACAGAGGAGCAAGGGGGTGGGCTACAGGGTAGGGGGGCGTAATAAATGAGGGCAAGGTACAATAGCACGTTTGTCTGAAAATGCCACAGTGAGTACTATGAATCTGTATACTACTTTAAAATGTATCTCCATTCCTAAACAAGTAGGCTATATCTAACTCTAAAGCCCTGATAACATTTGTGGAAAGCTCATAAAAGTTAAGGTATGAAAGGCTTGAGAACCAGGGCCCTGAGTAAAACGCAGATGTGTTAAGAATGTTGAGGATGATGGTTTTTTTTTTTTCTTTTGGCTTCTTGAGTTACTATCTGAGCTGTCACACAGCGAGCTGGCACCTACTAAAAATTGCATGAATACATCAAGTCTGTGGGCTCTTAAGCATCTTAATATTGTATGAGATGGGGAAAAGACAATATATAATCATGATAGAAGTTAGATCTATTACAGAGAACTCCTGTGAATGACACGGGAAAAGTAAAGCATGCTATTTGGGGAGGAAGCAATCAAAGTTGAAGTTGTCCATAATTCCTTGCAGTTAGAGTAAAGGACTCTGTAGAAGGAAGTTTGGCCCAAGTTACCTAAGCTGTCTCCTTCAACACAGCATGACACTCTAGTTTATTATTCAAGGTTTGTAATAAATCTAGGAAAAGATGGGAAGAAGAATTTCAATTCCTGTATCTCCTGTAGATATCTAGATGGAAAGTAATTCATTTCTATCCAGATAATATTGTGACTATCACTCTGATTTCACTTTATTTGAGAAGCTTGGTTTGAAAACTTCCCAATTTGCTGTGTTATGTTCCTAACTTGTCTTAGGATGGTGTCTTCTATATCCTAATCAACAAGAGTAATTTTCATCAATTTAGCTAGCTAACAAATTTACACATGTATATAATGCATCTAATTACCCTTACCCCATGCCTTTTCTTATCCCCCTACTCCATATTAATTACTTTATAGATACTCACAATCCAGTCATCCCACTGATGGCCATGGTTAGACTAAATGGGACATGAAACCAACAAAGGTTTTGAGTACCACATGGAGGATCCATGTTTTTTTATGAGTGTGCCTTCAAATAACTAATAGATTTCCAGTGACTGACCGAGTTTGTTGCATACTTTTTATGTATTTTTTAAATTTGTAACCTTGAAACTATTTATAATTTGGAAAAGATCTGTTGTCCTCATCCACATCAATGAACCTTCAGCAGGGCAAGACTGATCATTATTTATCATTATTTACCCTTGAACTAACATGGAAAACATATCTCACTCTGAATTCTTAGTACTCAATTATATTATCAATGTTATAATTCCAACATTCCACAAAGAATTGGGTTGAGTCAAATTCCTATTGTCTAATATCCATAATTAATATTACCTGGGTTTTCCCATATGTAATGAAAATGAATGATAATTATACTCCTAGAGTCATGAAAGAAAGAACCATAATGAGAACTCAATGATGTTATGATGGAATGGGCTTTTTAACCATTGGGCATAAAACAAACAGCTAAAGCTTCAACAAAGACATGTAAACAATTATTTTCAAAGACTAAATTACCAAGTAGCAGTAACTTCCAATGTTGGTCACACATTTGAAATTGAATACGAAACTTTTCTAGTCCAATATTGTGAAACAATGGATGTTTCATTACACAGGCTGTAACCGCTTGTGACATATCTAGATGCAAAAGACCTAATCTTCAAGAAAGTCATAGATGAGATGTAAATAGTAGAATTCATCTGAAATATTGACAGTATTGATCTCCTTTCTGTTTGGCTCTTCTAGACCCTTGCTTCATCCAAGGGTGTCAAGATACAGACAGAAGAGTGACATTCTCAATCAGGTTCTATATAATTTTGAGAACTGAGATCAAACATACCCAAACTGATTCTATGAGTCAGATTAGAAGCCACTTGTGTGAAATTGGCTTTCCCCTTCATTCCATAAGATTTTTTGTCATAGATAATAAGATAAAATAAGGTAAGATATAGATTGAGATAAGATAATGACTGCCATGGGCTGCAGGAATTTTGGGGGAGCTACTATATTTGAATAAATGAATTGTTACCTGGATAGCTAGCACTGCTCTAGGCAAGAAAAATTATGCATCTGACCAAACAGTTCATTTATCAGACAGTTGTTAACTAACCAAACTTCCATCAACAAATTTGCCACATAGTGTTCACCAAGACAAAATCACTTCATTATGACTTCATCCAGTGACAATCCAGTTTACATATTAAGACACACTCCTGTCTTGAACTGAACCCTAGAGCCCAGACTCTATGAAATATCTGCCTTTGATCCCATTTCTGAAGCACTACTAAGACGTGGTCAAGCTGTTTTTCACTCTTACTATACTATTTCACAAATGTGACTACATAAGCAGCAAACTGTTGTAAAGTCCATGTGAGAAAATGATCGCAAATCCTTCATGTCAACATTTAAAAGTTATCTATAATCTTTCATCTTTCTTAGTGTCAAGGATAAATTTGAATAATCATAATGAGAATGGAGAAGGACAAGCAACTGGTGAAATACATAGTAAACTGCACCTCTCCAGGTATTACAAATGAGTTTGTCAAGAGACAGTGTTTTGTCTATTATCAAAAGAGAAATTTTCTCACATCTATGTACTTTCATGAATTATCAAGTATCTATGAAAGAATATGGTCAGATGGTTTTTTTATTCAAGTAATGCATTTCCAGAAAGAAATAATAAAGGAATATAGAAAGATATTTCAAGCAAAAGTTTATAGCATATAGTTTATGTCCTAAATAATTTCTTGACTTGCTTCCATCACCTTTGATACATTTTCTTCCTTACTAAGCAGATTTGTTAGCATCCAGGTTCCTAAGAGTGCTGCCTCTGTTATTTAGGGATGCTCACTTCTATGCTGGCTTCATCTATATTAGTTAGAAAATGGTTTCTCATTTCTCTTCCTTCCTCTTTTATCTGATTTGCCTCTTCTATTGACTGTAATGTATAAAGAATTCTGATAATGTACTATCATGCCATACTAGCAAATATTTCAATATGTTATATGAATATGCAACATTGTAAGTGGTATCTTCCTACAAAGAGACATTGAAATTTTGCATATTTGTGTCTATTCAGCTTTGTCCCACTGTCCACCATACACTGACCATGTATCCCAAATCTTCTTTAAAGCTTGGGTTTATTGATTGATTGGTTGGTTGATTGATTGATTGATTAATTGATAACTTAAGTCTTCTTGACTTGTTCAAATTGTAGAATTAATAGATTTTAATTGTGACTTAACTCAGTAATGAATGACCATAAACAGACTAGCATTGTACATATTACTTGATTTATTTTATTTTTACAATTTCACTACTATTCAGATTTGGTAAGCTCAAGAGCTAAGAAGATAGTGGCTATTAAAACTACAATTTGCTTCATTGCCTATAGGAGGGACAGGTTGTGCCATTAAGATCTACAAACATAATCTCCAGGACAGGTAAATGCACAGACATCTCAAGAGAAAACATAGCAAAAGCCTTTACTGGGGATTCTATGAGGAAGACTAAACATGCTTAGTGTTGGCTATTTTGAACAATTTCAGTACACTCTGGGCTATAAAGGCTATTTCTGAAATTTGGTACCTTGTCCTGGGATGATAGAGTTGGAAGATTTTGCAACCTGGACAAAAAAGCTCAGGGGAAAGTAGATCAGAGTATGGGCACTGGAGTGTTTAGTAAACACATGATAGTTTATTGTATTTTAAAACTCTCTCTTCCTGAGAGACAGTCCACCAACATTAAAGTCCTGTTACCAGAAAATCAAGAAAATGTGAAATTAAAAAATAAAATAATTAATACACATGACATAATCTACTTTGAGACATAACTTTAAATGTAATAGAAATAAACCCTAAATGTGCAACATAAAAGTTATTTGTATGTGTAGGTAGCCATACATAACCCCTCAGGTCAATATTAAAATATTGTCATTATTCCAGAAGTTCTTTCTGAGTTCTTCTACATTATTTGTACCCTTACAGTAAGACAATTATTACTGGGGCTTCTGTCACTGTGCCTTAGATTTTCTTAATCTTAGGTTTCATATGAATGCAATTATACATTATCAGTGCATTTACATCTATTGTGAGTCAGAATTCCTTTTTGGAATTCATCCCTGTGGTTGCACTAAAAAAAAAAAAAAAAATGTTTTTGAGTATCTCTGAATGAATACTGCAACATATGTATCCAGTCCCTAACAATCAGGTTGTACAGAATATTTGTGTACATTTTTTCAGACCTGAGAGCTCACTTCTCTTAAGTCTATTACTAGGACTAGAACTGCTACAACACCCAGATGGCTGCATCTGTCACATTAGTTAATACTACCACAATGTTTTCCTAAGTACTTAAAGCAATAACTATACCTCTGAAACTGCAGGAGAATTCACATTACCTACATTCTTGCTAATTGATATACTTGTTAGCCACACTAGCCACTGAGTAGTGGCTCCTGTCATCATGCAGATTTGCATGTTGATTGGAGTGGAAAACACATTTACAAGTGTTGGTTATAAATATGCTTATTGTTAAACGTACTTGAAGAGTTTTGCCATATATAAATAACAGAGCTCTGTAGACATTTAAATTTTAATCTATAGAATTTTTGTGATGGGTTCAGAATGAGTCTTTCAGAAGGTAAATATTTTGAAAACATTCTCTCTGAGAATCTAATTTGTTTATTGCCTTACATAATGAGGTCTTTGATGAACAAAAACAAATTTGACCTTTTAACCTTTTAAATTAGTGTTATTTTGAATCCTACTTAGCAATTATTCACCAACCTGAAGATTATAAAGATATTTTCCTGTTTAGGGAGAAAGGATTTATTGATTTTTTTTATCTTCTGAGTTTCAGTCTATAGTGTGTATGGAATAATTTTTGCAAATTGAAGTGAAATGGTGACTTCTATTACGAAAACTTCCCTAGTGAGCCCTTCATGGTGGTGTGATGACTGTGACAACTGGACTGTGAGTCTCTTGGTCACTCCGATCAACTCGTGTCCATGCTGCATAGAAGCAATGGTTTACAAATGTTTCAGGACCAAAGCAAATACACTCATAAAAGTAAAAGCTATATGAACTGAGGATATGCCCATGTGCATTAGAAGCTTACTCTTTCTTGAATATACTATTTAAAAATTTTTAAAGTCATTGTGTACATTTGGTCACAGTTTTGTTCTGGTTTACTTTATAATGTTTGCTTATAAACAAGAGCTAGACCCTGAATCTATGTTCTTTCCTTTACAAACTCACTAATGATGGATTTCTTTCACTTCATGTGTTTTATTGTCAGAAAAGTCTCTCAACAATTCACACTTTACTAAATAAGATAAAATCTAGAATATTCTGAATGCCTGACTTGTTTTTTTGGCATCTAAAAATATTGTAAATTTAAGGATGTATAAATAGAAGAGGATGCATAAAACTTTTATTACAGAATTTGAGATTTATCCACTTATCCAACCTATACTAAATTCTGCAAAAACCTAGAAGATATAACTTAGGGATTCTGTTACATGCTAGAGCCCTTGAAAAGGAAATTATGGTAACTTTGAATGAGACATTATATCTATTTTCTCATAATCTTCATTCTTCAATAAATATTGTCTGCTCTTCTTTGACCATGGATTTAAACAAGAAATTCATTGCCATAGCCTTCTTAGAGCTTCCATTGCAAGTAGAAGATAGGTGAAAACAGAAGATACAATGATGTGTTGTGTTGTTTGGGTCTTGAATATTTCTCTAATGCATACATGCTAAATGCTTGGTCAATAACCCATGGTGCTATGGAGATATGATGAAACCTTTAGGAGATAGGCAAAATAAAAGGAAGTCCAGTCATCAAGAGTGCACTGACAAAAGAGGTAGTGACTCTTAACCTCGATAGATAGATAGATAGATAGATAGATAGATAGATAGATAGGCAGATAGACAGAGAGATAGACAGAAATAATGTATGTCTCTCTGTTGCCAGCCTGCTACAGACAGCTTTGCATATCTCTATGGTATATTCTCCTCCATGTTCTACTGCCCAATCTAATCCCCTCTATAAAAAAGCAAAACAATCACAGGCTGAAACCATGAGCCAAATTAAATCATTCTTCCATTTAAACTGATTGTTTCTGGTATTTGTCACAGCCATAGAAAGCTGACAGCACAAGAAACTAGCAGAAAGTTCAGATAATAACAGATAACTGAGAAGGGCCTCTGCAGACAGTATAGAATGCCAAGGGAAAAATTAAAGGAGCCCTAAAAAATCCTGAAGTCACCACACATGCAAATCACTCACTAAGACATGGGTGAGAGGACAGGTTGATAGCAGCAAGGTGTATTTCTTTGCTCATTTATTAGTCTTCAAATATAGAAAAGAGAAGAAAACAAGATATGAGAATACTCCTAAGATCCAAGAGTGAAGAGTCAAGGTGACTCTACAGGGGACCTATGAGACAATCACAAGAGTCCTCTAAGCCTCTAGTGTCTACTAACATTAATGCATAAAATATAAGCCATTCCTAGTAGACATCAGTGACTCAGACTACTGCTGTAGAAAACCATCCTGGGACTCCGGCACACTGTTTGGCCTTGTCTACTTTGATGTGGCTGACCCAGAACCATAGGATATAAAGTATTCCAACCTTCACTCTGACTCTCTGGCTGGAGTTTATTTTAGCTTTTACCACTGATGCAGTTTGTTATTTTTAATGGCATTCCATGCAAGAATACAATATATTCTTCAAACAGACAGTGTGCGGCTTACTCCACAAGATAATTCTGCTACTTCAGGTGATTGTGCAGCCCTGTCATCTAATATAAAAAGAGTTTAATGCTTGGCCCTCTGTATTCTCTTATAAACAGTGCATCCTACAGTGTGTATGCATTTTTCTCTCGCAGAAAGGAAAAAAACTCTAGGGATTTTTTTTCTCTTTTATTGGGTCCAAAATAGAAAAAGAAACACTTCTAAGGAATATATTTCATCTCTTTCAATTCTTTTTCTGTGAATATTTTGTGCTGCTTCTCTTACAATTAAATAGAAAAAATGGATTCTTCTAAGAAAGCTCTGGACTCTTTTCACTGGGTAAAATCTGAATTAAAAAATTGCTGGATGAGGAGACATATAAATTAAAACTTCTGGGAGCACAATGGTATTCTTTGTGATCAAAACCAACCAAACTTCTTGCAGAGCCTGTTTGGTAAGATGACATCTTGGGCTCCAGTGTTTAGTTATAATCGATAGAAGGAATCGTTGCTAGATGGTGGCACTTTTTCCCATTCTGTCCCTTAAAGGCTAAGATGAGAATTGTCATTAAGTAGATACTGTTCTTTAGGAAATGTGCTGGTTGGTTTTTGCCCACTTGACACAAACTTAGACATATCTGGGAAGAGGAAATTTTAATTGAAAACATATTTCTATAACATTAGCCTGTAAGGGGAGTCTGTAGGTATTGTTGATTAACAGTAGATGTGAAAGGTTAAGCCTATTGTAGGTTGTGCCATCCCTGGGTAGGTGGTCTTAAATAGTATAAGAGAACATACTGCAAAAGCCAAAAAAAGAGAAATAATCAACATTCCTTTGTGACTTCTTCATGAGCCCCCACCTCCAGGTTCCTGCTACCTGGTTCCTTCCCAATTTCCTTTGATGATAGATTATGCTATGGAAATGTAAGCAAAATAAACCCTTTCCTCCCCAAATCTCTTTTAGTCACATTATTTTATCACAGCATTAGAAACTCTTTTTAAGAAAGAGAGTGATATAAATAGCAAAAATACAGTTACTCCTAGAGAATAAAAAATATGTCTTAGAGAATTCAAGACATATAGATAAAGAGAAAAAGAGAGAGAGAGAGAGAGAGAGAGAGATGGTTTTAAAATTTAATCCAGCATGTAAGATTATCTTGTATTTCACTACTTAGAAGTTGTATAGAAACATCTCAATATATGATAGATGAAAGATAGATGATAGATAGATCCCAAAACTCTCCATTTAAATACATATACAGAGAATCATTTGATAAAATATAACTTCTCAAAAATCTATTGAAGTCCTGACTCTAATATGTCAGAATAGGACTACATGTAAAAAAAACAAAAAAAAAAAACAAAACCATAAGGTCTTCAATGAAGAGATTAAGATTTAAAAAAGATTTATTACAGTAGTGCCAATTCAACCTGACTGGTGTCCTTACAATAAGGGATTAAGATTCAAATCAGCACACAGGATGCACTATGTGAAGACTCGGGAAGAAATCAGCTGAGAAAGTAGCCAGACTGAGACTTTGATCTTAGACTTTAGTTTCTAGAATTATGAGGAAATACACTGCTATTATTTGAACTACCAATCCGTGGTACTTGTTATAGCCCATCCCCATCCGTGTGTGTGTGTGTGTGTGTGTGTGTGTGTGTGTGTGTGTGTATGTGTGTGTGTATGCAAGGATGCACATGTATGCATGTGTGTGTGTATGCATGTGTGTGAATGTGTGTATGTACATGTGTATTAGTATATTTGTGTGCATAAATTTCAATATATATATGCAGGCTACAGCTACTTCCGTTTTTGAGTGTGGGATTAGATGTATAAAACTTACAGGACATATCAATTGTCCTTATTACCAAATTTGTTTCTTATAGCATACCTCATAGCTACTATGAGATTCTGACTCATTTATTTATTTATTATACTTACTTACTTTACCTCTGGATGGCAGTTTCCCTTCCCTCCTGTCCTCTTAGTCCTTCCCCCCACATCCACTCTTCCTCATTTTCACTTCAGAAAAGTAAAATGGATGTCAACCAGATTTGGCATAACAAATTGTAGCAAAACTAATAACATCTTCTACTATTTAGGCTAGAGGAAACAGCCTGGTTAAGGGAAAGAGTCACAAAGGCAGCAACAGACTAACAGACAGCCCCTGATCCAGTTGTTAGGAATCCTACATGAAGACCAAGCTGCACAACTGCTACATATGTGGCAAGAACCTAGGTCAGCCCCATGCATGCTCCCTTGTTCAGTCTCTGTGGACCCTATGGAACCAGGTTAAGTGATTCTATAGGTTTTCTTCTAGTGCTCCTGAACCCTTGGTTCCTACAATCCTCCCATCCCCTCTTTCACAGGGTTCCTCGAGCTCTGCTAATGTTTGGATGCAGGTACCTGTATCCATCCATTTCTGGATGAGGCCTCTATGATGACAATTATGCTAGGTGGCTGTATACAAGTATAAGAGAATATCATTAACAGTGTCAGGAGTGGGATCCCTCTTACAGCATGGATCTCAAGCTGAACCAGTCATTGGTTGGTGAGTTCCTCAATTTCTGCTCCATCTTTATTTCTGCATATTTTATAGCCAGGACAAATTATAGGACAAAAAAGTCCTTGTGTCTTGATTAGTGTTTTGTTCCCTCAATTGGAAGTCTTGCCTGGTTACAGAAAATGGCCACTTCAGGATTCATGTCCTCCATTGATAGGAGTGTTAGCTAGGGTCATGCTTTAGATTCCTGAAAGTTTCCATTGCCCTAGGTTTCTAGCTCAAGCTCATCCCAAAGATATACCCCTCAATCCAGTTGTCTCTCCCAGTACTCTCTCCCTCTGTCCTCACCCCACTTAATTCTTCCTGTTCCCATCCTCACATCCACCCCTGATCAGTACCCTCCTACTGACCACCCGTAATCTCTATTCAATTTTCTCTTCTCAGTGGGATTCATGCATTCCCCCTTGAGTTGTACTTGATACTTAGTATCTTTGGGTCTGTGGACTATAGTAGGGTTATCCTTTACTTTATGGCTAATATGAGTATAAGCTATGTTTGTCTTTCTGGTTTTGAGTTACATCACTGTACAACCACTGTAGAAATCAATTTGGCTGTTTCTAAGAAAATTTGAAACAGATTTACCTCAAAACCCAGCTATACCACTCCTGGGCATATACCCAAAGGATGTGCCACCATACCCCAAAAACTGGAAACAATCTAGATGCCCCTTAATCAAAGAATGAATAAAGAAAATGTGGTACATTTACACGATGGAGTATTACTCAGCTATTAAAAACAATGATGATATATATTTTTATCATGACTGCCCTCCGAAGAACCCAACAAGCAGCTGAAAAAGTAAGATGCAGATATTTGCACCCAACCAATGCACAGAAGCTGTTGAACCCTGTGGTTGAATTAGGAGAAAGCTGGAAGAGGCTGAGGAGGAGGGTGGCCCTGTGGGAGGACCAGCAGTCTCAATTAACCTGGACCCCCGAGATCTCTCAGATATTGGAACACCAACCAGGCAGCATATGCCAGCTGATATCTCCCTCCCCCACCCCCCACCCCCATCCCACCTACCCACCCACCCAGCCACCCCCACCCCCGGCACATAAGCAGGAGAGGACTGCCAGGTCTGGGTTTAGTCAGAGAGGATGCACTTAACCCTCAAGAGACTGGAGGCCCCAGAGAGTTTAGAGGTCTAGTGGGAAGGGGGTAGGAGGGTAGGATATCCTTGTGGAGACAAGGCGCCAAGGAGGAGTTATGGAATGTGGAACAGTTGGAGGGTAGACCAGGAGGGGAATAAAATCTGGAGTTTTAAGTAAATATATAAATAAGCAAACAAACACTATTCACAGAGTTCTCATTAAAACTGCATCATAATAAGTTACTCTGAAATTTGAGTTCATAATCAACCTTGTCTTTTCATGAATTACATGGGTCCAGAATTTGGCTAAGGAGCAAGCAGAATTTGTTTGTCCCTGAGTTAACATGTCAGAGACCTAGGAGAAATAAAATAGCTGGAAATCACTGCTGAAAATGAGAGCTAGGACAGTAAAGACTGAAAGATCTATTCCTAAACTCACTTCTTCACACCTACCAGCATTGGCTAAGATGACAGAAAGGGTGGTGACAGCTGAGAGAGTTAAATGGCACTACCAGGTGATCTCTCTCTCTCTCTCTCTCTCTCTCTCTCTCTCTCTCTCTCTCTCTCTGTCTCTCTCACCCAGTCCATCAGCATGATGGTTGAATTCCACCAAAGAGCACTCTAAGAGAAAATATTCCAACACAATGTGATACAAGTTACAAAGTTCCTTTCACAAAGCCCCTGACTTCTAAGAGTCAAGAAAAGTGAACATAATTTCTGCATATTGACAGATTGTTGTCATAGAATTATACATGATATTTCAAATCCTTCTATACACAAATTACTTAAACTACTTCCACATGAAAAAAATCTCACTTTTACCTCCCCTGTCTCCCTCTCTCCCTTTCTCCTCTCTTTAGTAATAAAATGGATGATTCCAAAGTATCATTAATCTCACTCAAATCAGATTATTGTAGCATAAATTGAGATTTTAGTTGCAACCATCAGGCATGATTATTCACAGTAAAAAAGGATCCAGCTTCCTGTTACCCAACCACTTATATGTATGGTGGGTAGCAGAACAAATCTTTTTCCATGAGAATTACTCCATGATTTCTTAGCCTTCTGCCTCTGTGTCCACTGCAATACTTGAGTTCATAAGCCTCTGTTATCCTTCTGTCTCATCAACAACTCCACGATGATGTTGATGCTGCCAATGTAATGGTCTTAGAAAATGTCACCCACTTCTTATGTATCCATTTATAATCCCTTCTGTTATACAAAGCACAAATCCACAAATTTGTTCATAAGCTCCCCCTTGAGATCTGTGACATGTGACATCATTCTTGAGATTCCTGGAAGCAGAACTGAAAGGGCCTGTGAGGTGTACCATCAAAATGACTTTCTGCCTAAGAATTATGAAGAACTACCTTCAGTGTTTCTAAGATCCCGGCAGCATGTTTTATAGTCCCAATCTGAATTCTGTTCTTTAAACCCACATTTTCCTGGCAGTGCCCTGGATTTATTTTATCCGCTCTGGGAGGGACTGGTGGTGATAAACAGTTGTACTCTCAAACACAGAGTTTGGGGTCTTTTATAGTCACCTTAAACACTGCTGGAGAACTAATTCCTTTTTCTGTTTATAGTTTATTTGTCTCTCTGCAGTCATAATGTGAAGGTCAAGCAACCAGTGAATGCTTTTAATGTTTTTTCTTCTTAGCCTGATCCTTCTTAATTAAGTATATTTTCTAATCTTTCAGATGCTACTTTTCTGCTTTACCTAGCTTTCTCCTCACTGTTTTGGCACAAAAATTCAAGAAACTTCAAACAGTAGACCTGAAAACCTGAAACTTTTAGAGGTAAAATGTAAGGGAATTCTTCAAGATACCAGCCTAGGGAAGGAGTTATTGAGTATCCATCTCATCTTTCAGAAACTAATGTCAACAACTGACCTTGTGAAATTAAACAGCTTCTGTGCAGCAAACAAAACAGTTAATCTAGGAACTAGACAGCATACAGACTAAGAGAAAATCTTTCCTAGCTGCACACCAAAGACAGGGTTAGTATCCAAAATACAATAGGAACTCAAAAAATTGAACAAATAAAATGACAATCCAATCAACCAATGGGCTAAAAACATGATCAGAGTCTGTAAAAGATGGCCAAGAAAAGAAGAAGAAAACATGAATAAAATGTTTAATCTTATTAGCCACCAGAAAAATTCATTAAGATTCCATCCAAAAAAATTTCCAATTTTATTGACATTTGAATCAGAATGTCACTCATGATTAAGAAAAAACACAACCACAAATAGCAACATGTGTTCAATAAAAGAAAACTCATCTTATACCCTGCAGTTGAATATGTAAATAAATCCAAGAGCTATAGAAATCACTATGATGGGTTCTAATAAAAATTAGAAATAGACTTACATCATATTCTGTTAAAACACTCGTGGTTGGTAATCCAACATCTGCTGTAGCAGTTTTCATGAAAACTGAATTGTGGAATCAACCTAGCTGTCCAGCAGCAGAAGAATATATTCAATAAATTAAGCCAACCTCAGAAATAAATATCAAGTTTTCTCTCATTTCTCTCTCATACAATCAAAGAGGGGGGAGAGGGGAAGGAGAGGAAGAGGGAGAGGGAAAGGGAACATGAGCCAACCTGTCCTTTGATTTGACTTTAGACTCTGGATTTCCCAGAGGAGGGAAAAAAAACAAACAAAACAAACAAACAAACAAACAAAAAACCAGGGTACTAAAGGTAATGAAAACAGAAACAGAAATAAAATGGAGAAGTGGAGGAAATAGGGTAGAAGAAATTTACTCAGAATACAATATGTACCTTTAAGAACGTTTTAAAAGTTCAACATCTTTAGTCATCAGGGAAATACAAATCAAAACAACCTGAGATTCCACCTCATACCAGTCAGAATGGCTAAGGTCAAAAACTCAGGTGACAGCAGATGTTGGCGAGGATGTGGAGAAAGAGGAACACTCCTCCATTGCTGGTGGGAATGCAAGTTGATACAACCTCTCTGGAAATCAGTTCTACCAACCCTCAGAAAAATGAACATAATACTACCTGAGGACCCAACTATACCACTCCTGGGCATATACCCAGAAGATGCTCCAACATCTAATAAGGACACATGCACCACTATGTTCATAGCAGCCATATTTATAATAACCAGAAACTGGAAACAACCCAGATGTCCCTCAACAGAGGAATGGATACAGAAATTGTGGTACATTTACACAATGGAATATTACTGTGCTATTAAAAACAATGACTTCATGAAATTTGCAAGCAAATAGATGGAACTTGAAAATATAATGCTGAGTGAGGTAACTCAGTCACAAAAGAACAAACATGGTATGTACTCACAGATAAGTGGATATTAGCTCAAAAGTTCGGAATACCCAAGATTCAATTCACATACCATATGAAGCCTAAGAAGAAGGAAGACCAAAATGTGGATGCTTCAGTGTTTCTTAGAAGGGTGAATAAAATACTCATAGGAGGAAATATGGAGACAAAGTGTGAAGCAGAGATTCAAGGAAAGGCCATCCAGAGGCTGCCACATCTGGGGATATATCCCATATATAGCCACCAAACCCGGATGCTGGGAAGGTCTTGCTGATGGAAGCATGATAAGCTGTCTCCAGAGAGGCTCTTGGGCCTGAGGGTGTTCGATGCCCCAGTGTAGGGGAATGCTAGGGAGGGAAGATGGGAGTGAGTGAGTGGGTGGCAGAGCACCCTCATAGAGGCAGGAGGAGAGGGAAAGGAATAGGGGGTTTCCAGAGGGGAAAACATTTAAAATGTATAAAAAGTAAATATCCAAAAATAAAAATAAAAAAATGAAATATAAAAGAAAAAGAAGGAAGAAGAAAGAAAAAGAGAAAGAAAGAAAGAAAGAAAGAAAGAATAGAGACACGTTTTATCTCATGGTTTCAGATATTTTAATTTATAGTCCCTTAACCCCATATGGGTAAGCAGAATATAGGGCATGTGGATCCAAGGAGGCTTGCCTTGTAGTTCATAGGTCATGGAGAAAATGAAATACAGGAAGGGGCCAAGGCAAGATTTAGCTCCCAAGAATATAGCTCAAATAGTACCTCCTCCAAAGAGGCCCAAGCTCCTGCTTTTTACTGCCTCCCTATAATATCAGTACATTATCAGTCTCTGTTCAGTAGGTCAGAGTCTGCATCAACAAATTACCACAGGAAATACACACACAGACATACCCAAAGGTATACTTTACTAACCTAGATATTTCTCAATACTATCATTTTGAAATCAAAATTAGCCATAACCCTACTGATAACAATGTGTATTTTTTTTTAGTTCTACATAAAGGCTTCTTCCCAATTCTAATTTTTTTTATTCATTTCCCTTTAAACCCACAGTGACAGCTAACTTGTCTTCTATCAGGGTTCCATCAAGATATTTCCCAAGACCTCCAAGTTTTCAAACAACAAAGCCTGTCAGAGGCCATCTTAAAACTTAGTGAGCAGGGAGCTGGAGACATGGTCCAGCAGATACTGCAGAAGACTGGAGTTTGGTTCCCAGTACCCATGTCTGAAAATTCACAACTGCCTGTAGCCCCAGCCTCAGGCAGCTCCGGTGCCTCTGGTCTCCATGGGCCCCTATACTCATATATGCACATCTATATGCAGACACATAAACACTCACACATACATGCCAAAATTTAAAATTAATAAAAATAAATCTTATAAAATAGTGAACTAAAGTGATAGTTATTTTGTTATGTCTACAAACAGTGTGATTGACAATGCAAGCAAGGATCATGGAAAAGCCTTGTGTCTTCTCTAAGATGTTTAAAGACTCAACTGGAAAGGCTTGAACAGCCAGTTCTAGCTCACATTGCAGGAAACTCCAGCAAGGGAGGCTGAAGGACCCATTTCAAAAGTGTCTCTGGATCATATCAGGCACCTGAACTAAAATGATCTGGAGGTTATATCAGTCTTTTATATCAAATAGGACTCCTCTGTAGCTTCTTCTTCCTGAAGCTTGGGATTCCCATGGAATGGTGATCAAAATACAAAAGAAACCAACTGAGAACTTCCTGAGTGAGCATTCCAAATACACCAAGCTAAACTCTTCAGCTTTTTGTAGCAGGCCAGATGAGGTTTTTTGTTTACTATAATATAACTGTTTGACACTGACAAGTTCTATAGAAACATCAAACTCAGACGAGCTTAGGTTCTGTGAATAGAGAGGTCAGTGGGCTATCCCAAAGACAGAGTAGTCCCTGAGATTAGATTATCTAGGCTTATTCTCCCTTATTGTTCTGGCATCATCACATGTACAGAAAAGATGAGAGCAGGCATGCACAGTGGTTCACCATTTTTATTTATTAATTTCTGTTTTCTTTGCTTCTTAAATCTATATTAGTGATGGGTTTTTACTGTTAATACCACAAAGGTTATCCTAGGGCAGGGACCACTTCTTGAAAATATTCTATAAGTCATGGTGCATTCTGGGATCCCCTTGATACAGAAGAGAGTGAAGAGATATGAAAGAGCTAGAGTGCTATCTTTCACACCTCAAGAAACTGATGATTTGCACATCTGCAGCCTGACAGTTTTTCTCCCAGCTTGTTACACTCTTATGGCCTCAGATATCACACAGCACCACATCATGTTAACACATGCTAACACACTCACAAGTCAACATGAACTTGAGAGAAGACATTATAAGCCAGGACCCAGTGAAGAAGTGGCACATAAAGTTTTGTATATCCTCACTTCTAGTAAATATGTCTCTAGTATTTTTTTAAAAAAATTGGCTTTTTTTATATAGCAACTCTAGATAGGTTTTTTTTTTAAAAAATGTATCCAGATAATCTGTTATCATCTCTCCTTACATAATGAGTTAGTAACTGCTTTTCAGATGAGAGAAAAAAAAGGAATAAAAAGAAACACACTGAAGTGGTTTGTCTATACAGTAAATTTCATAGAGAGTGAGAATAGGAAATAAATGATTCCTATCTCCTTAAACCAAGGACAAGCAGTTAGAAGCTCAGTAAAGATACAAACTTTCAGCAACCATGCCTATGATTAGATTGCCACATGAGTCACCATGACTCTAGTACCTACAATGATGCTAACCAATGTCTTTCTGATTAACACCCTATTCCTTTACAAATATTATGTCCTGTAGCCAAGGATTGAAGAAGTTGACTACCAATGACTTTTCCTTTGCTTCTATAGTAGGAATGCAGGGAAGTGGCCTGCTAGTCCTCGGTCAGCAGTAGAGTCAGATGACTTTCTGGTCACAGGAATGGAGATGGATCTGATAGGTGTCACTCATGGATATTGTGTCAGGATTTTTCTTCATTTCTTCTCAGCTGACCAGATGCCACAGAACAAAATGGTGGGAAAGCACAAAAGGCCCAGGATTCCGTATTCAATCTCCATGAAATCAATGGAAACACACTAGTAAGAGGCCTCAGACTTCTACTGTCTACCATACATTAAATACAGATTTTTGCCCAGAAAATCCATTTTCAGACTTCTGTTGGAGTCCCAGATGCTTGGATTTGAGGAGGTCAAACAGAAACATAATTATTTCTCAGACAACTTAACTCCAAATTATTCTTGTAAGCACTGCATTCCTGCTTCGGGAGCTTTGTACTATGTGTGTGCTATCCGTTTCTATTCCAGAACTACATCTAGCTGCAGTCTCCTAACTCTGAGAATAGCAGCACTGATTGTAATCCCCACTCAATACTGTACATACCAGAGCTACAGGGCCTGACTCCACACAGAGAAGGAGGTGAGAAACATTCAAAGTGCATGCCTGCCCCACATAAAGGATTCAGCATATAGTAAACTATGTACCTTTTCCACACCTTCAAGTTTTCTACAGTCTTAAAACATGGGTTTCCAGTAAAACTGAGACTGTAGTTCCAATGTATCCCTCTACCAATTTCTCTGAGAAATAGTTTTATGCACAAATAAACATTTACAATATTTGTTTTTTGTCAGGAGACCAGGAATTATGACAAGTATTTTGTGGCTTTCTTACACAATAGTTACATTTTAAAATATGTTGCATCTAATTTTTTCTTTTCTCAATAGTATTAGGCTTATGGACAAACAGTGAAACATATGCTTTCATAAGAAATGACAAACTGGGTTTAAATCTACCTTACCTGCTTATGAGCTACCCTTGAGCATATAAGAGCAATTTCACTTATAATCCATTTATGAAATAGAAATGTGGATAATAATTTCACTTCCCCTAAAATGTTGCTGAAATAGAAATTATGCATGTAAAGCACCAGGTAAATATCAATTGTTGGGAAATCATGACTTTATTTCCTTAACAAAGAAAATGTGCTTCAAGGTCATAAGGCCATGTTTTCCCTCTAGAAAACATGAGCATTCAATTATGCTCAGTAATTTCCCAGTTGCTATAGATGTTTACTCTGATGTCATGCAGTGGTTAACAATGGCCCCAAAATCATCAAGCTCAAGATGACTCCCAAGTCCAAGGCCCATTGACTGTGAAATATTACTTACTCTCATAGCCAGAGTCTTCATCCAAAAACTGTTACATAAGTATGAGTTAAATAATACCACTTCTTTAAGTAAAGCAATGTAATTTTTCAAAAATTTGCAGCATATATTCACAGAAAATCAGAGTACAGTGTTCTTGTGTAATGTAAGATGAATATATGCATATATGTATATATTATATGTGCAACATTAATAAACAAGAAGACATTAATTTGAGAAAGAATAAGGGGCCAGATGGAAGCAGATGGGGAGAATGATGAAAATGATATAAATACAGACAGTACTATATGAAATTCTCAAAAAAAGAAACCTTTTTAATTAAAAGAGTCACAGTTCCCAGTGGATTCATGGAAAGATGAGCAGCCAGACATGGAGCCTGATAAAATAGGTCTCAAAACTATGGTGTGTATTGCTGACCTTGCAGATTAGGAGGACCTTAATGAAGTACTTTTGATTAGAAAAATATAGACAAATGAGTAGGTGGGAGGCAGAGAAGGGAATGGTGAGGGAAGTGGGGTGGGTGAGTTACCATATGCAAAGTGCAAAGACCCAGTCATTGTCTTTAGTGAGCATCTTTAGTCATCTGGGCAGAATGCAGCTTTAAAGGTCCATAGGAAGATATTTAATATAAGTCAAGTGATTTCCCACTAGTGCGTTGATTTAAGGCAGTCCCCTAAGCTGCAGTGAAGGCAAGCTGTCCAGACAATATATAAATAGTCATTTCATAAATCATCACCTATGCATACTCCAAGAGCTCTCATTTTGAAGCAACCTGAAATAAATCTTTGCAAAATATTAGTATTGTCCCTGTCATTTATGAAAAGAGACACAGCTCGATGAATGAATCTGGTTTACCTACATACCTACTTATAGGTAGGTAGACCAGATGGCAGCTTCATGGTAGCTGGATGGCATAGGATGTGAGACAAATACATGGTGCTTTGAGGCTTTGGGTTCAGCTCAATGGCAAAAGTGCTTAAGGACCTGATTTGAGATCCATAGCACTCCATAAAATGTCAATGTAGCAGTGCACATCTGGAGGCCTACCACTGGGGATACAGAGACAGTTGGATTCAGGGTCTCATTGCCCAACCAGCCAAGTTGAAACAGTGAGTTCCAGATGCAGTAAGAAACTCTGTCTCAAAATAATGTGTAATAAAGAAAACTACTCAAAGCCAACATCTGGCCTCCATATACACATGGACAGGCAATCATATATTCATACTAAATAAACAAATATGAAAAAATAAATGTGGTCTGACTGGTATAGCTTTTGCTGATAGTATCTGTGGCCTCAGCCAGTCAGAAGTTTGGCTGTGTGCATTCTCTTGGCTGATGGCTGAAGTACAATCACACCTGAGTTTCTATTGCTTGGCTTTCTATGGCTTCAGTGACCAGGTTTCTGAAAGTAACATTGTCTTCACCCTTTCTAGAAGCTATACTCACATAACTTTTATCATGTGTATTTTTATGCTTATTCTATTTTCTCATTCTTGTTGTTTTTCTCCTCTTGTGTCCTAATTTATAAATTAAACATTATCACAACTATACATGTATAAGAAAACCACGACACAGACCAGTTACTATTCAGGATTTGGAACATCAGAGTTGATAGGGAGTGATTATTGTACAATGAACTTGAAATTGTTTTTTTTTAAAAAAAAAAACAACTGGAGAAATCAACAACAAATGTCTTGTTGGATTATTGTGTAAATTAAGTATGATAATCAACATAGGACATTTTAAAGTTTGTGGTACACAATACTAAACAAACATATTTGATTACATGGCAATAAATATAATATATATATTATATAACTTCCTTTAAAAACATTTTTCCTCTAATAACACTGTAAGTGAGCATCTGTTAGACTAAGTGGCTAATTTCTCATACAAGGAAAAGAGGGATAGACCTTTCACGTCAAACACATACCAATCAAGATACCATCTTTATTTAACTTCCTCTTGTGATAAAAAAGCATGACCAAAAGCAACTTTTGAAAAAATGTTATTTGTTTGTTATAGATTTTTTTAATGTTACAATTCTCATTGAGTTAAGTGGGGGCCAGACAGAAGCAAAAGCCCTAGAGAAAAAATTCTTACTGGCTTGCTCTTTGTAGTTTGTTTATCTTGATTTTCTATGGCATCAGAAGCCAACCCCTCAGAGTGAGTGATCTTGGCCTTCTTATATCAATCAATCAAACAATCAATCAGGAAAATGTCCTCAAAACTTACCTACAGGCTATCTGGTAGAAGTATTTTTCCAATTGAGGATAACTCTAAATTATCTCAAATTGAAACAAAAAGCAAAAAAACTAGTCAGAACACTGGGCTTCTTATTGTTTCTGCTACTTCCTGTTTCTGCTACATTTATCTTCAGCAAGTCACTGTCTAGCTATGTATGGGTTTTCTAATTTCCAAATCTATAAAATGGGATTCATAATAATACAGCCGCATTTAACACAGGGAAATAGGAAGATCACAGGAGATTATGGATAAAAAATGCATATAAAACTATAAAGCAATATAAATATGTAAATTATTGTTTTAAATTAGTTTGTATCCAAAGGGAGAAAAATTAAGCTCATACAGAAATGGAGTGTGTGTGTGTGTGTGTGTGTGTGTATTTGCTACAGTGTGTGCATTTCCTTCAGAATGCAGTCAGTCTTTTTTTTAGAACGAATAATTTCATACCTAAGGCAAGAAGCCAATTAACTATCTGTAAAAGTGAAAGGGGAACCTTCCCATTACAATAATTCTAGAATTTAAACCCATACAAGTAAATTTGTGTTAAGCTCTCAGCAATACTGTATTATCTTATGTTTTCTGATTACATTACTCAATTATGATGAATGTATAATGCACATTGTTCATAAAAAATATTACGTTCATTTAAGGTTTGCTGAAGTAGGTAGGATTTTTCTTTTCATGTGGCTATGTAATGTGGCTTATTCTTATGTTACTCAAAGCACGAGATTTTTTTCTTAAATATGTGGAGAGAAGGCATATTAAGGGATTATGAAATATAATACTAAGTGCACATTGCAGCTATTTCCAAATTCTAATTATCAATTAACATAGGATTAAATAAAATATAGGTGTTAATATAGAAACTACCCAACATGCTTCCTTTGCACATCCTGAGAGTATAACCTCTAAAAATTCTCCAGTTTGAACAAATATCATGGTTCACAAAGGTATTCTCATGGATTGCTGTGTCCAGTTGATTATAAACTTTCAATCACTGACTTGTCAAAAGCTCATGCTAATTATGATCTCTCTTTCCAACGTCAAGAAGGAGAGGTTAAGGGGAAATAAAACCCAAGGGTTTTAAGCAGAAATATTTTTGGAGCTTCTGGCTAGATCTTTCATGAGTTAATGAAGAAAATTTAATGGACATTTACTTTTTAAATTATGAGTTGAAATATTAGGTACTAAAACACATATAATATACCAAACACAGAAGCTTTAAGATTTTATATATTAAATGCTTGCACAAGAAATTTTTAAGCCTCAAAATTAATGAGCCAAGTAATAATTCTAGCAAACCAGTTTATCTTGTCAAAAATCAAAACAAAAACAAATTCACTGGGTGAAAATATAACAAAATTTCACAATTATTTTTAAAAGTCAAGAGAGTGACATACACTCACACACACACACACACACACAACCTGTTTCTCTGTCTGATAGTACAAAGGTAATCATAGGAATAAAACAAGTGATTGAGAGACACAGTAAACCTGTAGTAAACATGCTTCAGTGTCTTGTTCTTGGCCATGAGAAGTGTTTTTGGTTTTCTGCCCAGTTTCAGTAGTGTTATTATGCTCCATGCAACTGAGTTGTTTTACTTCCTTAAGTATTGAGGATGGATACTCAGCCCTTATTGAATGCACAGTTGACAATATGTCTACCCATATTCTCTTTCCTCTGTCAATTTTTCAGATTACTGTAAGAAGGTTTTCTGTTTGTTAAAATCCCATCTGCTACTTTGTTTTCTCTTGAGGCTCATACTATTTATTTTTGTTGTTGTTGTTACTGTGGCAAAATAACTGACAAAACAAGTAATTTAAGGGAAGAATAGTTTCTCCTCGCTTCCAGTTTAGAACACATTCCACTGTAGCATAGGTCGTAGTTGGGACTGGACCTCAATTGGGCTCCTGAGTCCATAGTCAGAAAGCAGAGCATGAATACGAAATAGGGCTCACCGATAAAGTATCACTATTTATCCCCACTGACAACAAAGCTGTGCTTCAAAAAGGTTCTACAACCTCCACAGATAGCTGGGGAACATGTGTTAAAACGTGGAAGCCCATTGGAGGCATTGCACATGCAGATAACAATGAGATGCAGAAAGACAGAGAAAGAGACAGACAAGAGGTATGGTTTTCATAAAGGCTGGGAGCACAGGAAAGGATTTGGGAAGGTAAGGTGGGGAATAGCTGATTGTTAACAGGAACAGAGTTCCTTATGGGAGTGAAGAAATATTCTAAAATTGATAGAAAAGATGGCTCATGTCCGTGAAAAAAACTGAAAATTAAATAACTGAGTTGTACACTTTACATCAGTAAATTCCATGATATGCTAATTCACCTCAGGAAAACTTACCAAAACAAAAACAAAAACAAAACCCTACAGCCCTCACATTTTTACAGGAATGCTTATGGATATTAGTAGAGCCAAAGAAAGCAATGCAGAAGTTAGAAAGTGGGTCTTAGACACTACTCCACACTACTACCTGTAGCCACCAGGGTTCTTTCCAGAGAGTTCTCCTAGAGTGGAACCAGGATTGTTAAAGTCACCATAGAAAAGCTTCCTGATGAACCAGTATGAAGCACAGTTGGCATTTGTCAGGAATGTTTTTGAACATATTCTTCAGATTTCAGATAAGGCGTTCTTTTCTCCTCCCATGCCCTGATCATTTCTCCTTCTTGTTCTTTATTCTCATTTGGAAAAAGGGTAGATTGAGAAGATGGGCAATATAGTCACATATAAATTTTGAAGGTCTTGGCTTGATTTTCATGACTGATTCCCATGGGTTTATCATATTCTTGAAATAAGCTAAATGTGTAAATAAACATGCAGTAGGCATTAGCCAAAGAAGAGAGAACAGATAAGGAAAGAAAAATATGTTCTTGGTCCTGAACCCTCAGCAGAAAGCCTCCTTTGACACAGTATCAACAGTCAAGAGTTGGAACAGTGAGATTCAGTCATTTGTCCTCAGCCAGTCCTGAACAGTCAGAACTGATTTCAGTTTCCGAGGAAGTTTTGCCAAGCAGTTCTTCCATCTTGGATGCCAGCCTTTTGGTAGTCACATGTACTTCAAAGCAGCCAAGTTTCTGACAATTTAAATAACTTATATCCAAAATGCAAAGCAAAGGCTGAAATCTTTAAGGCATCTTAAATCATTCTTAAGGTCACATAAGCATAATAAAATAATTTAAGAAATAATTATGAGACACCATGGGCTGAATGAAGTCCAACTAAAGAATCATGGTTCCCATACCTTTTCTTGATTCTCCATCACTGACATAACAGTTTAGCAAGTTAAATCAAGGAGATTGTAAGTTAGGCTTCAATCAAATTCTCTCCCTAGGCACAGGGCATGGGTCCAGAACAGAGCCCAACATGAAACAAAGAAACAGATTACTTTTTTTTTTTCAAAATGTAATTCTTTTCACTTAGAGAAAATGTCCCTATTTTACCAAGCTCATCAGCATCTATGAATGTGTTATAAAGTGAGAAGGAGCCTGTCACTAAGTAAATAATCTCACTCAAATTTACTTCAGATGATTCTACCTACCATGTTATCTTCTCCAAAGGAAGCAAATGGCAGCCCTGCAGGGGCCCCGCAGCAGCAGCTGTACAGCAGGGAGATTATTTCAGCAGAGAAGTAAGCCTGCTAACAGGGTCAGTAAGCAATTTAGAAGCTTCTTTTATCACAGTTTTCTGCACAAGATAAGTTTAAACTGTCTTTCAAATTAGCAAATAGCACATAACATTTATGTAAAGACATTGTAAGAAAGGCAAAAGAGGGCTCCTTTCCAATGCTTAGACATGCACTCTGGGTAGGAAATACAACTAGAATTTAAGCACACTCTCACCAACAGTGAGAAAGGCAACTTCCTACGTTTCACTGAAGAAAATCAGAATCACAATCTGATACATAAACCTGGTGCCAGTGGCTATAAACTGGGGCCATGGACAATAATGAATACATAGAACAATTGAAGTCAAGAACAATCATCTGAATATATTATTAAAGGCTTTTATTAATTTACAGGTGTTGCCATGGTATATTTTCAAAAGCTGGGTGACGGCATGAACTTCTAATATCCAGAAAAATAACTTTCTACTACTTCAAGCCACACAGATTATCTAGTTCTCAACTCAAATAGACGAAAAGATAGTTAATTCTGGAGCCAGATATGAGTGTCCATAGCCTGGGAATACAGATTTGGGATAACTTTTTTATAGTAACAGAAAAAAGTCATAAATCTAGGCATTTATCAAATATATAACTAAGGATATCAAGTGGGTTGGTCACAGCAAAGAGGAGAAATCTCTGCTATAGGTTTTAGATGTTATCTGATGCCATTCTTTGCCTTAGAGTTAATCAAAGCTAGGGACATGATTGTAGATTCTGAAAGTTTACATGCATGGTCATGCACCAAGGTGAGCAATAGATGGCTCTTTGGGACCTAAAATAGCTCAATTTGGCTCTGGACCTATAACCTTCCAATTCTCCATGGTCGCTGAAGATTTCGTCAATCTCCCTCTTAGAATGCTTCCCACAGGTGTAGCTTCCCTCCTACCCCCTGGGAACTTCAGTTCCTACTCATCCTTCTACCACGGGTATCTGTTCACATGTGGATGTCCATCCTGTACTTCTTCACTACATTTTACATTGTATATCTGCATCTTTACACCCTTCTTATGGGGGTACGTGTAATACTGAAGTAGAGTCTATCCAAAATGAATTTGACTTCCTCTTAAGTTGTTTACATGCTCAAGGACCTGTTTCCAAATAAAGTATCATTGACCTGATGGGGTTAGAAGTCAAAAATACCTTTAAGGCAAACAGTTTAGGTCACAATACTTATCATTGGAAAAGTTTGTAGAAAGAAAAAAGAAAAATTATTATAAAAAAGTAAAATTCTTTCTTTGCCTTAGTATTGGAAAATAAGCAACTAGATAAGAATTCTGGGGATTAGAAATATCAGGCTAACTGATAAGAGACATGACTGTAAAAGTTTGATGCTTTCACTATCTGCACTCAGGTATTGGGAGCATATAGTTATCCCATCACATGTAATATGGCTACACTTCTGGACAATATACAAATTTGGGGATGCACAAACCATTCCCTTTAGTTATCTATTAAGAATGTCTCCTGTTTTTCTTTGAAACATCCAATAGGATTTGAAAATGCTGAATTTTTTCTTTCTGTCTTTTGAAGTCAGCATATAGCATAACTGTCTGACTTCTACTTTTGAGTCAAGTACCTTCCCTCAAACTTTCTTAAGATGATACATAGAAGTCTTGTGCAAGAGCCTTCCTGACCAGGAAGCCAGAAAAGGTCCTTGTCTTAGTCATGGTTTCTATTCCTGCACAAACATCATGACCAAGATGCAAGTTGGGGAGGAAAGGGTTTATTGAGCTTACACTTCCATGCTGTTGTTCATCACGGAAGGAAGTCAGGACTGGAACTCAAGCAGGTCAGGAAGCAGGAGCTGATGCAGAGGCCATGGAGGGATGTAACTTACTGGCTTGCTCAGCCTGCTTTCTTATAGAACCCAAGACCACCAGCTCATAGATGGTACCACTCACAAGGGGCCCTTGATCACTAATTGAGAAAATGTCTTATCACTGGATCTCATGGAGGTATTTTCTAACTGAAACTCCTTTCTCTGTGATAACTTCAGCTTGTGTCAAGTTGACATACAAAACCAGTACAGTACTCTTGCACAGATCTATTGTACAGAGACACCAAAGTCACAGTGGTTCCAATTGCCATATCTGTGTATAGCATCAGTCACGATACCTTGTTCACACTCAACACTCAGAGGCAAAGGTCACCCAGATCCATAACACAACACAAGCATTTTTATTGCTGCAAAGCCTCCAAGTTCAATTCTCCATCCATTCAGCAGATTGTGAATTCTATTCTGCTCATTGATACTTTCCTTCTCCCTACCACACTTGGGTCAGTAAGGAAGAACACTTATAATGAAAGCAAAAGAACATGTGTTGAAATCCCAATTATCTGTGTAAAACCTTAGAATGGCCATGAGTCCTGTAACCCCAACTTAGGAAAAAGAGACAGGAAGATTCCAGGAGTTCACTAACTTGGCAACTTTGCCAATATGTTGAAGTGAGCTTCAGGCTCAGTAGAAGACCCTGTCTCAAGAAATAAAAATAGAAAACAATTAAGGAGGGATGTATGATCTGGCCCTCTGGGCAACCCCAAAGATCACAAAGACACACACACACACACTACATAGAATAACATAGTTGTTGTTTTGAAAGAAAGTACCCTGACCTATAAATAAATAAAAAGGAGTGAAAAGCATCCAGTGGAAAAAGACAGCATTTTCAACAAATGGTGCTGGTTCAACTGGCAGTCAACATGTTGAAGAATGCAAATTGACCCATTCCTATCTCCCTGTACAAAGCTCAAGTCCAAGGGGATCAAGGACCTCCACATAAAACCAGATACACTGAATCTAATAGAAGAGAAAGTGGGGAAAAGTCTCAAACACATGGGCACAGGGGAAAAGTTCCTGAACAGAACACCAATGGCTTGTGCTCTAAGATCAAGAATCAACAAATGGGACCTCATGAAATTACAAAGCTTCTGTATGGCAAAGGACACTGTAAATAAGACAAAACAGCAACCTACAGATTGGGGAAAGATCTTTACCAATCCTATATCCAATAGAGGGGTAATATCCAATGAATACAAAGAACTCAAGAAGTTAGACTCTAGAGAACCAAATAACCCTATTTTAAAAATGGGGAACAGAGCTAAACAGAATTCTCAACTGAGGAAACTCTAAGGGCTGAGAAGCACCTAAAGAAATGTTCAACATCCTTAGTTATCAGGGAAATGCAAATCAAAACAACCCTGAGATTCCACCTCACACCAGTCAGCATGGCTAAGGTCAAAAACTCAGGTGACAGCAGATGCTGGCGAGGATGTGGAGAAAGAGGAATACTCCTCCATTGCTGGTGGGATCGCAAACTGGTACAACTACTCTGGAAATCAGTTTGGTGGATCCTCAGAAAATTGGACATAATACTACTTGAGGACCCAGCTATATTACTCCTGGGCATATACCCAGAAGATGCTCCAACATGTAATAAGGACACATGCTCCACTATATTCGTAGCAGCCGTATTTATAAAGCCAGAAGCTGGAAACTACCCAGATGTCCCTCAACAGAGGAATGGATACAGAAAATGTGGTACATTTACACAGTGGAATACTACTCAGCTATTCAAAACAATGACTTCATGAAATTCGCAGGCAAATGAATAGAACTTGAAATATCATCCTGAGTGAGGTAACTCAGTCACAAAAGAATGAATACGGTATGTACTCACTGATAAGTGGTTATTAGCCCAAAAGTTCAGAATACCTAAGATTCACTTCACAGCAACCATTGGACTGAGCGTGGGGTCCTAGATGGAGGAGTTAGAGAAGGGACTGAAGGAGCTGAAGGAGCTTGCAGCCCCCTGGAGGGAGCAACAGTGTCAACTGGCCAGATCCCCTGGTGCTCCTGAAGACTAGACCACCAACCAAAGAATACACATGGAGGAACCCATGGTGCAAAGGAGGCCCTTTTTGGCAATCAGTGGGAGGAGAGGCCCTTGGACCTGAGGGTGTTAGATGCCCCAGTATGGGGAATGCCAGAGAGGGAAGAGAGGGTTGGTGGAGGAATACCCTCATAGAAGCAGAGGGAGAGGGATGGGATAGGGATTTTCCAAAGGGGAGACCTGGAAAGGGGAAAATATTTGAAATGTAAATAAGGTATCAAAAAAGTAGTTACAGCACTTTTACATAAATCCCAGAAATGTTATGCCATGAAAAGATATAAGAACAACTGTTTCAAAGAGTGAGAATAAAGTCTCATTGTTAATATTATAATTTTATTGAAAATAAATGGCATCACTTGTTCCTGGTGATATGACCTTGAATATATACTTTCATCCTATGCTTCTGATCCCCATGTGCAAATGAGAACAACAGTGGCACCAATCTCATGGAATGCTTGGGAAAACCCTGGTTAGATACACTGACCACTCAGTATAATGTAGTTCTTGACATTACCAAGGGGGTCTCAAGGGGGAAATGAATCTGTCTAGTTAGAAACCATGTACTCCTTTGGATAGTTGGCAGTAAATAGATGGATCTCGAAAAGAATTCCAAAACCCTGAAACTGGAGCAGATGGGGTTTCAAGCTCTCTTGTAAACATCAAATGATAAGAGGAATAACCCACACACATACCTGGTCTAAAATGGAAAGAGAAACTGCAGAGATCTTTTAAACGTTTGTCTCTGAAACTTAAATAGTAACAGCACACACATGCACGCACACATACGCACACACACACATGTACACACGCACTCAGATATAAAGCTTCTCATGTCTATCCCTTGAGACTTCTCAGGTCTATTTGTCTCTAAGACACCTGAGCTAACTAAATGAATAAAACTGAAAGAGTATTGCCCTCATGGAGCTTGTACTATAGACCATAATATACAAGTGAACTAATAAGAATGAGAGGTCAGCAAGTTCTTTGGTGTGCTGTGATGCACTAAGTTTGGGGAAATAAAAGCAAGACAAAACAGAGACTCATGGAAGAGGCCACAGCAGGTTCTAATACACAAGGTTTTTAGAGAAATTATATTCAAGCAGAGTTATAGGAGACTATGGAGGTAGTGGTAGAGATATCTGTAGAAATAGACATACAAGCAGAGGAACAGCCATTGCAATGGTCCTGGGGAAAGATTATGGAAGATCAGAAGGGAAATTGGATCAGTTACAGGAATGAGAGAAGTTTCACTAAAGTCACAGGATAGTTAGGAATTACTTTGCACAGAGCTTCTCTGCCTAACCAGGGACAGCTCCACAAACTTGCTGGCTTTAGTATCTTCTTTCTACCTGTGGTACTAAAGTTAAAAAGTATATCTCATCAACTAAATTACATGTCTCCAACTGCCCAAACTTCCTGGTGCCCATGCTAGACAGTAATTCATCTTATTTTTAGGCTCTAGCCTCTTCTAGTACAACCTACTAACTAGACTAGGCCAGCCCACAATATAGCTTACAAAGTATATTAAAAGAAAGAGGAGATCTAGCACTTGCTATAATAGAAGCTATCTACAAACATAATTCCTAAATAGACGGAGTTATGAAAACAACTTGCTAAAACTGCCAGTTTCCACAATTGAAGAATCAACTTATTCAAAGTCTCCCAGAAAGACACGCACCTATTCCTCTTCCTTTGATGAGTTTTCTGAATTACCCCAGTAAAAAACTAAGTTTAGAACATACTGATTTGGACTGAAACCTTCATTCCAGATGAAGAACCAAAAACCCTAAAGGAATTAAATCATTTTCAAAATGAAATCTCTCTTCTCCCCCAAATGAGAAGGGTTTTTTTTTTTCTTCCTTTTTCTTTCTTCTTTTAACTCTTCTCATTTCCCCTCCAATGTATAGAAGTGATGTGCTTTTGATCAATCTCCAAGAGGACTGGTGACACTTCCTAATCATGTCTCCTAGGAGAAGTGACTTTGGAAACCTAAAACCATTCTGGGAACTGCTCTATCCTTTCCTCATGAAAAGCTCACCTTGAAATGGTGGCAGCCACTCAACTCCGGGAAGATGATTATTTCTTCTTAATTGGGACCATCTAGAGAGGCTTGGATCCACACAGGCTCTCTTTGCTGAGTTTAAATAAAAAGGCGTCCCTTTGTCCTTGTTATTTTCGAGATGATACATGTGATCTAACGGCTCTTGCACACCATGGGGCTCTCATTGACATCAATGGGCATTATGCATGTGAAGGGGCAGCAGGAGTGGGCTCATTATCTCCAGCCCAAGCAGAGAGAAATGCAATAATAATCGTTCTCTGCTTTTCCCCAAGCTTTTAACTAGTGTTGGAAACGTAAGTAACCTTCATGTTTTGGGTTACAGTAAGCATCACCTTGTTCAATTGGCAGACGAGGTTCAATTCCTGCTGGATCAACCACAGGGATGGAGGAAAGGAACACTGAATGACTGGAACTTTGCTCATCTATAAAGCTGAGTTGGCTCCCTTGTCTCTCAGAAGGGCAGTGGCTCTCTGGTAATACTTCCTACTACAGCCAAACTCTTGAGTAACTGAAGACTTAGGTGGCCATAGTTCGAGCTTGTATGTCAGAAGTGGCAATTGAGACACATGGCTTTTTCCAAAGTACATTTGTAAGTCATGATGTTTATCAGAGGCTTTGCTCTTCTCTCTATGCTGTACAGTTGATGTGGCTTTATATCTAGATCTCAGGAGCCCAACAGTCGCAGTCGCCTGCCTCAGAAACAGAACTGAATGTAGATCTCTGAAAGAACTAAAATCCTGAAAGGCACCCTGGCCATCAACTTAGGTTTTTACGTTTCTCATAGCTTTTGTGATATCTCAAGAGAGTTATTGGAAAGAAGTATTAACTGCAGGCATACCATCCTACAGCAGATATCTAAAACTTAAACATTGTCTGTATCAGAAATTGGATAGTCATTATATAGAAGCCATTCTCCATTTCTCTCTTTTGCCTGTAACTATCGTTCACAGTAGATACAAGTATTTAGATGTTTCAATGGCAAATATAGGTATTTGCCAGTCAACGTTTATTTTTTTATTTATTAATCATTTTATTTGTTTACATTTCAAAGATTGTCCCCCTTCCAGGTATCTCCTCCATGAACTCCCTACCACATCCCCATCTACTTTGCCTCTAAAAGGATGCTGACCCTCCCACTCCTGTCTCACCCCTCTAGCATCTCCCTTCTCTGGGGCATCAAGCCTCCACAGGACCAAGTGCCTCCTTCCCACTGATGCAAGATAAGGTAGTCCTCTGTTACGTATGTAGTGGGAGCCATGGATTGGGTTGGTGGTTTAGTCCCTGGAAGTTCTGAGGGGTCAGGTTAATTGATACTGTTGTTCTTCCTATAAGGATGCAATCCCCTTCAGTTCCTTTATCCCTTCCCCTAACTCTTCCATTGGGGACCTGGGCTCAATCTAATGGTTGGCTGTGAGTATCTGCATCTGTATTAGTTCTAGATACCTGCTATAGGATGATATGTCTGCAGAGCCTCGCAGAGAACAGCTATACCAAGCTCTTGTCTGTAAGCACATCTTAGCATTAGTGATATTATCTGGGTTTGGTGTCTGTAGATGGAATGAACTGAACAGCAGGGCAGTCTCTGGACATCTTTCCTTAAGCCTCTACTCTATTTTTATCCTTGAATTTCATTTAAACAGGAACAATTCTGGGTTAAAAATTTTGAGATGGTTGGGTAGTCCCATCCCTACACTGGAGGCCATGTCTACCTACTGGAGGTGGTCTCTTCAGGTTCTATATCCCCACTGTTGGGTATTTTGGCTAATATAATCCCCATTGGGTTCTGGGAACCTCTTGCTTTCCTGGTGACTTGGACTTTATGGTAGTTCCACCAGGTTCCCCACTACCCACTGCTACTTATTTCTATTTGATCTCCTGGCACTCTGAACTTCTCTTCTGTCTCTTTCCATACCCGGTCCTATTCTCCCCTTTTATCCTCTCCTCCCCTCCCCCACTTATATCCCTTCCTCCCTCTGCCTCCCATGATTATTTTGATCCCCCTCTAAATGGATTTGAAGCTTCCACACTTTGGCCTTCCTTCTTGTCAAGTTTCATACGGTTTTTGAGTTGTATCATGGGTATTCAGAGCTTTTGGGCTAATATTCACTTATCAGTGAATACATACCATATATGTCTTTTGGGTCTGGGTTACCTCACTCAGGAAGATATTTTCTAGTTCCATTCATTTGCCTACAAATTTCATGAAGTCATTGTTTTTAATACCTGAATAGTATTCCACTGTGTAAATATACCACATGTTCTGTGTCCATTCTTCCCTTGAGGGATATCTGGGTTGTTTCTAGCTTTGAGTTATTATAAATAAGTCTGCTATGAACACAGTGGAGCATGTGTCCTTATTATCTGTTGGAGCATCTTTTGGGTATATGCCCAGGAGTGGTATAGCTGGGTCTCCAGGTAGAGCTATTCCCAATTTTATGAGGAACTGCCAAAATGATTTCCGAAGTGGTTGAACCAACTTGCAATCCCAACAGCAGTGGAGGAGTATTCTTTCTCAACATCCTTGCCAACATCTGTTGTCACCTGAGTTTTTGACCTTAAACATTCTGACTGGATCTTTTCTCTGATGACTAAGGAAGTGAAACATTTCTTTAGATACTTCTTGGCCATTCAAGATTCCTCTGTTGAGAATTGTTTTTAAACTGGGTTATTTGGTTTTCTACAGTCTAACTTAAGTTCTTTGTATATATTGGATATTAGCCCTCTATCAGATGTAGTATTGGTAAAGCTCTTTTCCCAATCTGTAGGTTGCTGTTTTGTCCTATTGACAGTGTCCATTGCCTTACAAAAGTTTTTCAGTTTCATGAGGTCCCATTTGTTGACTGTTGATCTTAGAGCATGAGCCATTGGTGTTCTGTTCAGGAAATTTTCCCCTGTGCCAATGTGTTCAAGGCTCTTCCCCACCGTTTCTTACATTAGAATCAGCATATCTGGTTTCATGTGGAGGTCCTTGTTTCACTTGGACTTGAGCTTCCATGAGTATGTGGGCTTTCTGTTGTTTTTGTTGTTATTAAAGACTAGCCTCAGTCCATGGAGATCTCAGAGAATTCCTGGGATTATTTTAATCTTCTTGTATCTGTTGAGGTTCATTCTGTGTTTGGTTATATGGTCAGTTTTGGAGAAGGTACCATGAGGTGCTGAGAAGAAGGTATATTCTTATGTTTTAGGGTGAAATAATCTATAGATATCTATTAAATGTGTTTGGTTCATAACTTCTGTTAGTTTAACTGTGAATCTGTTTAGTTTCTGTTTTCATTATCTGTCCATTGATGAGAGTGGGGTGTTGAAGTCTCCCATTATTATTATGTGAGGATCAATGTGTGTTTTAAGCTTTAGTAATGTTTCTTTTAGAAATGTTGGTGCCCTTGTATTTGGGGAATAGATGTTCAGAATTGAGAATTCATCTTGGTGGATATTTTTTCTTTGATGAGTATGAAGCGTTCTTCCCTATCTATTTTGAAAACTTTTGGTTGAAAGTCTATTTTATTGGACATTAGAATGGCTGCTCCAGCTTGGGACCATTTGCTTGGAAAATCTTTTTCCAACCTTTCAGTCTGAGGTAGTATCTGTCTTTGTCATTGATATGTGTTTCCTGTATGCAGCAAATTGCTGGGTCTTATTTAAGTATCCAGTCTGTTAGCCTATGTCCTTTTTTAGGGGAATTAAGTCGATTGATGTTGAGAGATATTAAAGACCAATGATTGTTCCTGTTATTTTTGTTGCTAGTAGTGGTATTATGTTTGTGCAGTTCTCTTCTTTTGGGTTTGCTGTGAGATGATTAATTTCTTGGGGTTTTGGGGGGTGTAGTTTCCCTCTTTGTGTTGGAGTTTTCCTTCTATTATCCTCTGTAAGGCTCAATTAATGGAAAGATATTGTTTAAATTTGGTTTTGTCATGGAATATCTTGATTTCTCCATCTATGGTAATTGGGAGCTTTGCTAGGTATAGTAGCCTAGGCTGGCATTTGTGTTCTCTTAAGGTCTCTTGAAGTTGAGAAGTCTGGTGTAATTATCATAGGTATGCCTTTAGATGTTACTTGGCCTTTTTCCCTTATTACTTTTGATATTCTTTATATGTTCTGTGTATTTAGTGTTTTGATTGTTATGTGATGGGAGAAATTTCTTTTTATGACCATCTTTTTCTATGAGTTAGGGAAATTTTCTTTTATAATTTTGTTGAAGATGTTTCCTGGGCTTTTGCATTGGGAATCTTCTTTCTCTTCTATTTCTATTATTCTTAGATTTGGTCTTTTCATTGTGTCCTGGATGTTTTGGGTTAGGAGTTTTTTGCACTTTGTATTTTCTTCGACTCTTGTGTCAATATCTTTTATGGTATCTTCTGCCCCTGAGATTCTCTCTTCTATCTCTTGTATTCTGTTGGTGATGCTTGTATCTCTAACTCCTGATCTCTTTCCTAGGATTTTTTATCTCTAGAGTTGCCTCCCTTTATGATTTCTTTATTGTTTCTATTTCCATTTTTAGATCCTGAATGATTTTGTTCAATTCCTTTACCTGTTTGATTGTGTTTTCCTGTATTTCATTAAGGTATTTATGTTTCCTCTTTAAGGGCTTCTACATGTTTACTTGTGTTCTCCTGTATTTCTTTAAGGGAGTTATTTATGTCCTTTTTTAAGGTCCTCTGTAATCTTCATGAGATGGGACTTTAGATTGGAATCTTGCTTTTCAAGTGTGTTAGGATATCCAGGGCTTGCTGTGATGGAAGAGCTGGGTTCTGATGATGTCAAGAGGCATTGATTTCTATTGTATATGTTCTTGCTCTTGTCTCTCACCATCTGGTTCTTTCAGGGGTTAACTGGCCTTGCTGTCTCTGTCTGCCTCCACTTGACCCTGTGTGGGTCCCAATTAGGCCAGTTATTGGGGTGGGGGATGTCTCATCTGTGATCCTGGCTGTGTTGGGGCACCAGGGAGTCAAGCTGTCTCTGGCTATGGGAGAGGTCTAGAGCACAAGCTCTGCCCCAGGTGAATTTGTGAGCAAGAAGAAAGATCACCACTCAATGTTTATTATAATGTCATCTCATCCACTATGTCATATATTAGCAGAATTTGATCTATGTAAAAGCTGAATAATATTCTACTGTTTTTATATGTAACATATTCTCTTGCAGTAGCCATACATTCTAAGACCTTGTCTCTTGTGGGTCTTGTTAAGATGAACATAAGTAAGAACTTGGTTTAATTTTCTTTGAAATATGTACAAATACTTTAGGGCTTCTATAACACATGGTGTTGACTTTTTAAAAGTCTTTCAAGGCCTGTCCATTCTATTTTCCATGGCAGCTGTACCAATTTGTTCTGCCACCAAAAGTGAACAAGGTTCCAACTTATTCACATTCCCTGGGGTTTTCTACACAGAGGTACTATAAGTATTCTGTCAAGTGTATGGTGAGGCCTTACTGCATTTTGATCTGCATCCCCATGGTATGCAGGTTGTTGAAGAGCTTTGCATATATGTTCTTGGCATCTGTATTTCCCTTCAGGTAGAAATGGAAATGTCTACTCAAGGTCTTTGCCAATTTTGTAACTGGCTCATATAAGAACGCTATTTTAGGAGGAATACTTATTATGAACATTGATAAAGTGATGGCCCAGTTTCTCCACCATCCATGTAAGCAATACTTTTTACAAATGAACATGGATCCAGCTGACCACTTCACCAAATATAATAAACTCCCAAGTCATTAAGGAAGTGAAGCCCACCAAGGTCTCCATTTTCCTATGATGTATGATGTTTCCGTGTCTTATAGCCACCTAGAAAGATTTCTTTTTTTTTTTGCTTATTTTGGTTTGGTTTGGTTTGATTTAAGCTTCTATCTATCTTTTGACCACATTTTTTTCAGATTTAGTGAAAGATAAGAAAGTTATCTTTGATCTTTGCCCTCCTAGGGTCATGACTCAGGCTTGATTCCCCATCTTTTCTGCTATTCCTTTCTTGATTGGAAGACCAAGGCCTTTAAACTACACACCAAGCCCATGTACTCACAGCTAATATTTCTTACTTGCTGCTGGCAGTATATATTTTCACTCTCCAGAGAAAGTTTGAACCTTGGAGCATAGGCAGAGAGCAAAAAGTAAGATACCTTGTCTTCTCCTGGAGAAGAATATGGTAAGAGACTAGAACACAAGAGGAACATGTGTATTCTTTCTGTATTGTGGGCTGTGCTTCAAATCCATTATTGTTACTAAACCACCTGTCTTTGCATAAAATAATCATAGTGGACCAGCTGGCTTATTCTCCACAAGTAAGGACATGGGATAGAAATTCACCCCTCTTTAATTCACTGTCAGTGACTTCTCACTCAGTGCCAGTCACACTGTAAAGATAAACAAATTCTTACTTATGGGCAGAAAGTTCAATGAGGATTCAACAACAAATCATATAATTTAAACTATTGTTTTTAAATACTCAAACATTCTCTTAATAAAATATAATCTCTGGAGTCATGAACATAAGTATCCAGTGCTTAGAATCTAGGCATTTAGTCTTCAACATCCTCTTGCTTCCTCAGTGTGGTCTTTATGCCTGGAATAAACATGTGTAATGAAACTGTGCTGTGATTCTAATCTAAGTATCTTAGGACTACCTTATCCTGAAGTGCTCTCCTGAAGAGCATAGCATTCATTTAACACCCACAGAATTGATCTTGAATGCCTGTGAGTGGAAGGAGGTTATGTCCATGTCCCTACCCCAGGGCTTGTCTTGTAGAGGAGGGATGCTCTGTGTTGTAACCAAATTACTGCATAATGGAAAACAAAGTCTTTTCTTAACTCTTACTCACTTTCTTGGTCCTGGCATTATTGTCTCCTCAGATTTTAGTAGTTTAGGATTTACATGCTCCAAAATCCTGGTTCTCTGTAGCCAAATAACCAGACTCTTAGGTTGTGATAATAATGTTGAAAACACTTAATTCCACAATTGTCCTCTCCACCAATCTTGCCTGTCATGAAGGTAGGGCAGAAATTCAATCCAATCATCATTTACTTTGCACCTTCTATTTACAAAGCTCAGGGTTAGTTAGAAGAAAACATAGGTGAATATATAACTTTATGTATAATTAACAATATTGATGGCCCAGTTCGCATATATAGATCAGACACTAAATGAGTATTCTTAATAAGTATTTAGAAGTACTAAATTATAAATAAATATTCTTTAATTGATCTTATTAAAAGTACATAGCTCCTTGGGGGATAGCTCCACTTTATTCACTCACCTCCATTTATTACTTCATCCAAGAGTTATAGCAAACTGTGTTCTCAAGCACTGTGTCAGGAAATAAGAATGCAAAAGTGAATAATGTCAAACCTGTAAGACCAGCACCTTTGTAAATAAATAGAAAGAGAGAGAGAGAGAGTAAAATAGAAGAAAGAAGGGGAAACATGAAAGTTCAGAATACCCAAGATTCAATTCACAGACCATATGAAGTCGAAGAAGAAGGAAGACCAAAATGCTGGAGCTTCAGTGTTTCTTAGAAGGGTGAACAAAATACTCACGGGGGAAATATTGAGACAAAGTGTGGAGCAGAGACTGAAGGAGAGGCCATCCAGAGACTGCCCCACCTGGGGATATAGCCCATATACAGCCACTAAACCAGGGCATTCTTGTGGATTATGGGAAGTGCTTGCTGATGGAAGCATGATAAGCTGTCTCCAGAGAAGCTCAGGCAAAACCTGACAAATACAGAGGCAGATGCTCACAGCCAACCGTTGGACTGAGTGTGGGGTCCCGGATGGAGGAGTTGGAGAAGGGACTGAAGGAGCTGAGGGAGCAACTGTGTCATCTGGCCAGACCCCAAAGTTCCCAGAGACTGGATCACCAACCAAAGAACACCCATGGAGGGACCCATGGTACTGGCCACATATGTGGCAGAGTAGGGCCTTGTTGGCCATCAGTGGGAGGAGAGGCCCTTGGGCCTGAGGGTGTTAGATTCCCCAGTGTAGGGGAATGCCAGGGAGGGAAGATGGGAGTGGGTGGGTAAGTGGGGGTAGCACCCTCATACAGGCAGGGGGAAGGAGAATGGAATAGCGGGTTTCCAAAGGGGAAAACATTTGAAATTTATATAAATTAAATATCCAAAAATAAAAAATAAGAAAAATAAAAAAAAGAAAGAAGATACAATATGATTCCTAGGCAAGAAACACAGGTCAAAACAAAAGAATCATCTAGAAGAGTGAACATAATATAAAGAGGGAAATGAGCCCCAAAACTAGAGATACAGGAAAGAAATAATCTTGGACCAGAAGTCTTTGTCCAAACCAATGTTCACATCTCTTGGTATAATCCTTAAAGAATACAGAGGAAGAGAAAGAAAGGTGAGCCATCAGCACCTGGCAACCTAGCTACACTAAGTGGACAGGGATCATAGGATCAACTAATTCATTTTTCAAGAGATGATTTGTTTGCAGTAAGTTCCTGAGGAGATAGCTACTGAGCAAGTATAGTTATGGAAAGCACCCTGCTCTCCCTTTGAACAGTAACTCCGTGCTTTGTGGATATAAGCATCCCTTGCATGTCCAAGTTTCTAAAGTTCTAAGTACCTACAGTACTATTTGCAGGAGTAGAAAGGGCAACACTGTTGCCCACTGTTTGTGGGCACTAGAATTCACACAGTTGTTTTAAGCCTTCATGCTCTACATGCCTATAAGAACACACATTATTCATTTTTGTAGACCCAACACATAAGCACATAATATGTTGGGTATATTTTTATGAGTGCATCAATGGATAAAGGAATTTTGTAATAAAATGAAAAATTCACCACAATATCCAAAACACAATTTCTTGCATGACTTTCAAAGACTGCCATCATTATGCATATTATTCATAAAATTGGAACTTAATCCTTTTAAAATTTTTAACAGCAACAAAAACTTGACATTAGCATAGAAATAGTATTCAAAGTGCTACCTGCTCTCCTATACATAACAGCTTTGTTCCAGAAAATAATTGTTTCCCAAAGTTTCTTATCCAGGCAACGGTGGTTTGGTTCCAATTATGATGTATGTCCTTGACTACATTCAAGTTCGCAGAACAGCTCTTCTGAAATAACAGAGCATTGTCTTGCCCCAAGCATCCCTGAGAATACTTGGCTCTTATTTGAAAATCACTTTGAGAGCATTGCAGACAGCTTTTTGTAATAGTTCTCTAAGTAGGTCTCTAACTGTCCTCTTTATCCAAATCATACGAAGTCTCCTTCTTTCTGCACATTATGTCCTAGCTAAAGTCCTCAAGGCTCCCCAATAAACACCCTGACAAGAGTCTATGTTTATCAGTCTAGCCTTGTGGAGTTTCTAGGCTGTGAGGGAAATCAGAAGCCAATTAAGCCAAACATCTGGGTGGAAAGATGGGAAAACAGAGACTAGACACTGAGAACATGAGATGAAAAATTGGGGAAATGGACTTGTTAGTGATTGAGTCAGAGACCAGCACTTATCTTCTGATTCCAAGATGAATGATCTTTTCCTAATAGCATGAAAGTTGCCAAAACTTCCTGTAGGAGCCAGGCACATTAGGCAAGGCTACCTTTACTGGATGCTCCCAAGTAATCTTACAAAATTAAACTTGATCGATTGTGAACCAATGCAGCCTTTCCTTCCTTCATTTATTTTTGCCTCACATAGTTTATCTCAGCATTGTGAAACTAGCACAGAAATTGGTGCCAAGGAGAGGGACATTGCAATGATAAACTTGACCACATGGTTTTTAAGCATATTTGTGAGATGAATGAAGACTTGAGATCCAGAGTTCCAGAAAGCCACTGAGACAGCCAACGTGTGGTAGATTACGAATGGCTGCAAAGAGAGCCTAAGCGGCCATTAGGTAGAGCTCTAAAGACAAAGCCTAAATTACAACAGAGGCCCAGAATGCTGGAGATTTCAATTCTTTTCCTTCTCACACATCCTCAGAAGCATGCCAAAGCATCCTGTCCCGCATTTCTTTTCTTTATTCATTCATTCACTAATTTACTTATTTGCCACTATTCACTTAATGAAGTATCCATGTGCCATTTGTGTTTGCCAATTTGCTTCTAAGCACTAAAAATTATAATAGAAATTACATTTTCATAGCCCTTATATTTTATATTTTATGATTTTAAGCTTGCACTTGTTTTGGTTTGTGTGTAATGCTTGAGTTTAGTGCAGGGCCACAAAAATACATAGCAACTATTTATCTATTTGATTATTCCCAGGTGTTTGTGATACTTTTTAATGATTAATATTTATTTTCCAAAAAGGTTGGAGGCCTTGGTCTGTATAGAAACTAGAAACTAAAAAAGAACTAGGAAAGTATAAGCATAAACTTTATTAAGAATGATGTCACATTTTAATGAACAAAACATTATTTTTATGTATGCATGAAAAGACTTTTTAAACAGGTGAACATAGAGAGTGGTAGGAACGTGTACCATCTGTATGATTTTATTTCCTTATTTTTCTTTTAGGGGGAATGCTGCAAAGGCAGAGCGCAGGTATGGAGAGATGGAGGGATGCATGAGATTGGGGTGCATGATCTGAAATTCACAAGGAACCAATATAAAATTAATTTTTCCCTTGGAAGCCAAGTATAATGATATAAACCTACAGTCACCACCTAGAAGAATGAGTCAGGATGATCTTGAGTTCCTAACCAACAGAGGAAACTTGGCAAGACCATCTCATGAAACAATTGGTGACTGGCACAATCCTGGCTGTGAAAAGAGGGGTTCAGATAAACAAACATCACTGTCGTCTATGTGTCAAGAAAAAGGGTTTGGTTTCTTCCAACCAATAGTTAACTATTTAAATCTAAGAAAGGAAAACATGATGAGGAAGATGTAGAGAGGGTAAGGCAGAGACGGAGCAGAAGAAAGAGAAGAAGGGGGAAGAGTATAAGAAAGAAGAGGGAAACAAGAAATTGAAATACAATTGTTCCAGACATTCCTAGCCAGAGACCAACTACATGATTTTTCCCTTTGCTATGTTTAATTAACTCACTAGTTCTTTTCAAACCATAAAATATAAAAAGCTCCCTATGGTATCTACAAACATGTTCCCTTGGCTTCCCCTTCTAGTGTCTTGCTACCAAGAAGTATCCTCAGGTCACCTAGAAATTTGCCACATTATCCACACCTGGCTTGGCTCTCCTGGGATGCTCCCTCTCATTGAATGAGCACACAGATGTGCTGAAACTTGTCCATTGCTACCTAACATGTACTCCTCTCCTGGTCATCTCTGTTCTTGGAATCTAGTCGCTCTGACCAAGATTCTCAGAGGAGAACCTGAGGACCCTTCTCTCTCACCACCCATGGCTCTCCTTAACCCATGCAGTCTGTTTTATTTCTAGGCTGGAATCATCTCTGTGTCTACTCTTGATTGTTTGTCTCCTCTGTTGTATTCAGAGCCCTGAGGAACAAATGCCAATCAAAGAAGCTTCTATACAAAGACAACACTGATAGTGATAAATATCTCCACTGATTTCTATAACCCTTTTGCTATATTCTCCTAATTACTTCAAAGTTCAGAATGAACAATAACCCTTCCACCCCTCATCTCTCTTAGGATGAAAATAGGGAAAAAATTTGCTCACAGCTATTGTGCCATGAGACAGTTCATGCTACCCAAGATGAGGTGAGAGGGTTCTAAATGATAAAGTGGCTGTATCCAATGATGATTATTCTACTGTAGGTCTTCCATGTACCTCTTTAGTTATTTAAAAAAAAAAGTCATTACCCCCAAAAATTCAAGCAGAATGTCTCTGTAGACAAGAAAAACATGGCTGAGGTTCTAACAACCTATTTCATGCTTTTGCTTTCCCATGTCACAACTTTATGAACAGTCTTCTGTGGGAAAAAATGGGCAAGTCCTGTAAGAAACAATTCTGGTGACATAGTAATACCTCTGTGAGCTGATCTATGTCATTCTCTAGTTCTCAATTTTATATGTTGGAGCCCTATAAACTAAAGAGTTGAATAAGGTTAAATCAGGACAAGGTGTCACTATAATTCAACACTGCAAGGGGAAGAAGTACCAGTGGGTCTGATCCAGCTCAGTTGATGATCTTAGAACAAGAGGAAGGTTCCCAGAGAGGTCCTGTATTTTCTTCTTTTCATTACGCTTTCATGTTCTCTTCTTCAAACTCTATCATATGAGGACACAATAACAAGCTAGATATGTGTAAGCCAAGAAAAACAATCTCACAATGAGTCCTGCCTTTTTGTTATCTTGTTGTTTGAATTCAAAGGTCCAGAATAAGAGAAATATATTTCTATTGCTTAATCCACCCAGTCCATGATGTTTTATTATAGCAGCCCAAGTTGATTAATTAACAAAACTAAAAAAGTTATCAAATCATTTTCCAAATGAAATAAGCATCAACAAAGGGCAGAGGCCAAACCTCTGTAGACATAGAAATAAACAAAGATGTCTCTTTTAAAATAGACAATAAAATAAAAATAAAACATTAATTATTTGTCTTCAGTTAATTTCCCATTAGATAACTTTTATTGCTCTTATATATTGATTAAAATATATAACTCAGGATTTTCTTAGATTAATTCAAAATGCCTACAAGTCTTATCAGTGCCCAAATAGTATCTCAAAGGAAAAATATTACCAAAAGGAATTAAGCTTTTGCTATCAACTCCAATTTTAATTTAAAAACAGTTATATGGGTAAGGCAGAAGAAAAGGGTAACACAAAAGTGATGAGAAGCACTGCCATGCAGATGCATACAATGGAAAAACGGCTTTGAGGTGACACTAATTGCTTGTTTATTTTCCTTTCAATTAAAACTAAATTTGACTGTATTTCCAAAAGGGAAGATGTGGAGAAGTACCTTATCCTTCCATGGACTCATCTACGCATTAATAGTGAAAACAGTAACTTTTATCAGCAATAAACCAGGGACTGGGGTTCAGGAGTCTCTTAGGATTTTTTTTTTTTTTTAAAAAAAGAGAGAGGAGTTCTATCATAGAAGTCAAATAAAGCCTTACAAACCATGAAAGGCACAGAAAGTGAGGCCTGGGGCTCAGAGTGACTTCCAAAGACACTTAAGGACATTTACAATTGTTCTAGGATCCATTTGTGTCAAACACGGCTCGTCAGAGTCCCTGAGTTTCCCAGGATACCTAGAAGAGGATGGGGACAGTAGAGGTACCTAATGTGCCCTTTCTGGCATTTTGAAACCTAATGCTAGGCAGGGTGGGCAGCCTTTGGACTCTCCAGAGATGTCCATGACTTAGCACCCAGATTCTAGGTATAGGTTACTGTCTTAGTTAGGGTTTTACTGCTGTGAACAGACACTATGACCAATGTAAGTCTTATAAAAGACAACATTTAATTGGGGCTGACTTATAGGTTCTGAGGTTCGGTTCAATATTATCAAGGCAGGAACATGGCAGCATCCAGGCTGGCATGATACAGGCAGAGCTGAGAGTTCTACATCTTCATCGGAAGGCTGCTAGCAGTATACTCACTACCAGGCAGCTGGGATGAGGGTCTTAAGTCCACACCCACAGTGACACACCTATTCTGACAAGGCCATACCTCCTAATGGTGCCACTCCCTGGACCAAGCATATGCAAACCATCACAGTAATCTTGTAGACAAAGGTATCTTGGTGATGGGATTAAAGTTATTTTGTTTGCTGTTTGTTTGTTTATTTGTTGTTTGTATTTGGTTTTTGTTTGTTTTTGGTTTTGTTTTTTGTTTGTTTGGGGTTTTTTTGAGAGGCATGTTGATTAATGAGATGCTCAGACAAGAGAGTGAGACATGAAAGAGAAAAGCAGACATAGATTAAGAAGTCAGGGAGAATTTGGGAACTGCAAACCACTGAACATCACTTCCGTAGTCCCTCCAAAGAGACTTAGCCTGTCCATACTTTCATTAAAGCCCATGGAAGCCCATTGCAATCAATGTTTATAACAATTTCTCACAGTAATAAAAGAAAAAGGATGACACTAAAGAGCTGAAATAACAATTACTTCTTAATCTGCATAAGCTTTCCAATATAACAAGGCTTCACTCTCCCAAAATGCTAATGGAGGTTGTCTGCCTGGAAAACCAAGAACTTAATAATGTACACATCCCTCTCCTCCGTGATTCTGTCCCAGTGTTCCACAAGTTACATTTTGAGAAACACCAAATAAGGCCAGATTCATCATAAACAGTTCTGTAAAAAAGGAATCAGAAAGTAGGTTGCAGCAACCTCCTGTGTAATTGTCATCAGTTATTCCCAAGGAGGACCACTCTCTGACTGTGTCACACTATTCACTGGGTCAGTGAATTTCCGTAGCATGTATAACATTTCAAAGTAATAACAAGTGTAAGAAAAGAGAGCAGAGGATCAGGGAGATAGCTCAGTCAGTAAGGAACTGGAAACAGAAACAGGGGATCTAAGCTAAGTGCCCTAGCAGTCATATTATCAAGCTAGGTATGATGGAACACACCTCTAATCCCAGCATTGGAGAGGCAGAGAGAAGATTCTTGAGGGATGTTGGCCAGCCAGTCTAACCTAGTCTGTGAGCTCTAACTCAAGGAATAATGAGATACCCTGTCTACAACAATAAGATGGAGAGCAATTGAGGAGGACAACCAGTGTTGACATCTGTTTTCCCTTTGCAGGTGTGCACACACACACACACACACACACACGTTACACATGTGCACGTACCCACACAAACACATATGAATGGTCATCATATTCATTTATTAGTTTATTTACCTATTGCTATAATAAAACTCTTGGCAAAATACAACTCAAGGGAAAAATGATTTATTTCTGTTCAGTTCACAGGACCAGGCCCATGGCAGGGAAGTCCAGGCAGCAAAAGTTTAAAGCAGCCGATCATATTCCTTTCATGACCCAGAAGAGAATAGTGAATGCTTGTCCTCCCCTAGCTTCCTGCTCTATATGCAGTTTAGAATTGAAGCCCAGTGAGTGGCACTGCCCTCCTTTAGGATGGGTCTTGCCACCTCAACTAAGATCATCCTTACAGGCATCCTCAGAAGCTAACCTTCCTTAAATATTCCCTCATAGATGTGCCTGGAGGTTTACCTCCTAGGTGATATCAGATGTTGTCTAGTTGACAGTTATTGTTGACCATCACACACACACACACACACACACACACACACACACACACACACACACACACACAGGAGAAAGAATGAATCCTGGTCATGTAACCTAGAGACCTAAGTCAGTCTCTTTAGACTTTGCCTGGATATAAGTCTGGATGAGAATTTTTCATCTCTGGAACTCAGTTTCCCTGTAAGACACATATTGTAGGCTAAGCTGGCCTGGAATTCACTAAGTAGATCAGGCTGGTCTTTAACTCTATTCTTCAGCCTCAGCCTTCTGAGTGCAATTATTGAATAAAATACCTAGATTATAACAATATGGTTTAACTCCAGAGCCTCCTAAATTCCTTTCCTAACAAGATCCTCTAACATAGTGACCCCCTTGAGTTGCTCACAGCACAAACAAAGGGCACTAGAACTGCCCTTGTTCTTCTTCACCTCTAATCAACATTGGTTGTTTGCTAAAGACATTTATAAGTATAAGGCTTGCTTTTCCGCTTTCAGGTCTCTATTTCCTGAGAAAATTACACTCTTTCAAATGGAGGAACAGGTACTCCCAGTATATGCCTGGTTTCAAAGGCTGTTTCTTCATAGGCACAGCCTCCCTCCAAAACCAATTTAAATAAAAGCATGATGGCAAGGATCCCAGCACACTGACAAGCAAGAAGACATTGAGTGCTGGTACTTGTCCCCTCCCCTCCCCAGCCTGCATTGTCCTCATCCCAGAGGCGATGGACAGGCATACAAGACTCCACAACACTGTTCCTGAAAATGATGCCAGACAATGTGCATCACTAGGGATTTCTGCAACAGCACCCTTGCCTCTGCGCTTCCTCCCTGCCAACTTCCCATTTCAGCCTTACACATGTAAGACTTGCTTCCCCACCTGCCAGACACAGCTCTTTCAATTATTGCAGGCTCATGAGCAGCCCTATTAATCATCTCATCCCTTTGTTTCTCTGCCTTCTTTCTCTGGCTACCTCAGCCTTATCAGTTCTTTGGTTTGGCATCACGTCTAGGACAAGCTAAGTGGCAACCTTTCTCTGCTCTGAATTGTTCAAGCTAGAACTGCAACACTCGGCTCGCTTTACATGGGTCAGTGAGTTGCTATCTCATCTCATAAAGGAAATTAGAACAGAGGGTGAAGAATGTATACTCAGAATCAGAAGACATCAGTTCAAATCCTGGCTCAGCCAACCACTAGATCTGTGGCTTTGATGCGGCTATTCATTCAACTTTATTCATTCAATACAAAGACCTTGGTATTCTGTCTGTAAAATACCAAAGACACCATGTAACTCAGATAATTTTGGATATTAAATACGATGTCTGTAAGACACCTCGTACATAATAAATGTTCATTGTGGCAGCTTTTATTACAATGATAATTATCAGCTAACTATAATGCCCCCAAAGTTATGATGTATAGAATGACTAGATTTGAAATCATGTCAGATAAACACAGGTGCCATTGGAAATATTTAGCCTGAAGGAAGAAGGCAGCAGACAACAGGATAGCTGTCTTCAAATTTATCTTTTCTTCTCAAAAGTAGAAAAAAAAAACAAAAACAAAAACCACAGGCCGGCATATGTTGTTGGTTTTTGGGTTTTTTTTGTTTTTTGTTTTTTGTTTTTCTATACAGTGGAAACAGACCAAAAATCAATGGGTTATTTCTTTTCGGCATGATAAACAATTTTCTTCAACTTAAGCTACATGGAGGTGAAATGAACTTTTGAAAGGTAATGAGTACCCCATGGTTGGGAGAATTCCAGGGGAGCCTGCCTAGCCTTTGGGTGAAAATGGTGTGTAAGAGTTGTAAGCATAGCGTGAATTATTGAAGTTTTACGGCTTTAAATAACACTCTAATCTGTGGATCTGTGATCATTACCCGCCCCCAAAGCAGATAGATACCAAAGGAGATATTGTATTGTTTCATTTTGTTTTGTTTTAGGTAAAAAGGGATCTGATCAATTTGGCTTCCTGCTAGCAATTCTTGAGAGAGATAAATGAGGTAAGGCTGTTTATGACGTCAGTCAAACTAAGGAGTGGGGATTGCAACATTGGATACCTTCCCATTTACCATAGCTCTTAAGTGCTTTTTCTCAGCTACAGGCTGGTCATGCCAAGTTAATTATGTAAACCTTGAGTGGATGGATACTCGTGAAAGCCTCTTTAAAATGTTAACTCAAAGCTAAGCCCATTGCATGGAATTATGTCTACTTAATTAGCTGAAGCTTAAAGGTAGTGAAAACAGGTAAACCATCTTTTCTCCGGCTGAGAACGTAAAGATAGATGTGATGGATGATAAGAAGTAACCCGAGAATTTGTAAAATGTCAGGAGCTCTGAGCTAGGGAGTGCTAAGGCAAGGTACCTGCAACTGTTTTTGAAGACTTAATAAAGGTTAGCAAACTACTCTCTCAGTAGATTGCTCACTCCCTCAAAATGGTCCAAGAACCTCTTGTGGAAACAGGAAATTAGCTGTCTTGTAATCGAAAAGAAATTGTAGTAAGCACTTGGGAAAGTATTTTGTTTTTTTTTTTTTAAGGAAAATATCCAACAAAAATGTTAAAACAAACCTGATTTTACACAGAGAGGGAGCAATTTCACGTACAAGTGAGAAACAAATGTCCTGCAGTAAGATTACCAAAATTTGACATGGCTTCCTATACTCACTCCAATCAGGGATCAACTTCATTATATTATTCTCTAAGCTATTTTTCATAATCACTCCACAGAGCTTACATAGAGCTGTTTTACTTCAATATCATTTACACCTCTACTTTGGCATATGGGGAAACTTGAGAAACATACTCCCATATTTAGAAATTTGTCACACACACACACACACACACACGGGGGGTGGGGGGAGAGGCAGAGACAGAGACCAAGAGACACACACAGAGAAAACAACTATATGTACTCATGAAAGTACTAAAAGTCTCTGAAGATGCTGGCAACCCGGAATGGTGATTATTTCAAGAATATTTCATACTCTCACACATGCCAACTTTTGTCTTGTTTTGTTTTATTAATCATTTTATTCATTTACATTTCAAATCATATCCCCCTTCCCGGTTACCCCTCCACAACCCCCCATCCTATCCTTCCAATCACCCCTCCCCTTTGCCTCTATGAGGGTGCTCCTCCACCCACTCTCACCTCATCACTCTAGCATCCCCCTACCCTCGTGCATCAAGCCTCCCTCACCTCCCATCGATGTCAGATAAGGCCATCCTCTGCTACATATGTATCTGGAGTCCTGGCTCCTTCCGTTTATACTCTTTGATTGGTAGTTTAGTCCCTGGGAGCTCTAGGGTGTCCAATTAGTTGATATTGTTCCTTGTATGGGGTTGCAATCCCCTTCAGCTCCTTCAGTCCTTGCCCTAGCTCTTCCATTGGGGTCCCTGGACTCAGTCCGATGGTTGCATACCAACTTTTGAATGAAATATTTCATTTAATGGGTGCTATCTGAGCAAATACAATTGACCCAGTTGTTTTTCACTGATTACAAGCTATTCTTTTCAGTTGGATAAGCATTTAAAAACAACACGTACACAATCAATATGAACTAAGAATTGTCTGTTAGAACCGGGTATGGTAATTCACATCTATAATCAAGAATCTTGGAGGCAGAAGCAGAAAGATCTCAAGTCTGATGCCAGCCCGTACTAAGACTTTTGCCTGAAAAACAACAATAGCAAAACTCTATCCTTGTCCTCTGACTGGAACAGGAAGTGTTACTATAATTAGTCCCTCGTATGAGAACTGGAGCAAAGCCACCTGAAAAGAAATCAGCAGAGCTGGCCTCATGTGAGATATTGGACTAAAATAATTTAATCTTTCAACACAGGGGCCGACATTCGGCCTGACTAGATAGAATAAAACAGGGCCATAGGTGGTATCACAGGCTAAGAAAAATGATCTAGAAGCCAGTCAATATACTATATTGTCACGAAAGCAAATTACTAAGAATCACAAGAGATCTGGATATTTCAGCTGGATGACTCTGTGGCCCTGAAAGGCATCATGCATGGACCCCAAGAAGAATCAAAAGCTGCCCAAACCTACGGACCAATCACCCACTAAAAGTCCATGGAATGAACTAAAATATAAACAGTTTTCTCTCAAAGATATTTTCACTTTCCAATTAGGATTCTGTGAGATAGTGTTAAGCCTTTCCCACCACTACCAGCAACAGTAATGTTTAATGGTAACGGAATATGTACCATGTTTAGAAATTAAAGGTTAGTATAGCATAAAAGGGAACATGTTTAAGATTTAGGAAGCTATCCTGAGTCATTGCAAGGCAAAACTGAGGTCTAAGGTTCTAACTCCAGTTAGAGCACTTGCTTAGCTTCACCTGGGTTCAGCCAGCACTTGAATAGATTAGAGTGGTTCACACCTACATCCTAAATACTAAACGGTTAGATCCAGGGGGATCAGAAATTCAAGGTCATCCTCAGTAGAGGGTTGCCTAGAGAAAGCCTGGACAAGTTACATGATGTCTTGTATGTATACATACCTCAAAGATTAAAACTTAAGAAGAGAAACGTGAAAGGGCATAGCAATAAAGAAGATTATACATTGCTGTTGAATTAAATCAAAAGCAGCAGGGACCAGATCTCTGGATCCAGGAAAGCTGGATATGCAGCTGCCCATCCAGAGCAGCTGTAAGATCAGGGGGAGGACACAGGGAACAGGCTGCCTGCTCAGCTATAGCACTCCGCTCCATAGTGCTTTGTGTTTGTGTGAAGGAATTTACAACGCAGCAACCAACACTGCAAAGCTAACACTTAGCGCTATGCAGTGTGTGCCAGCTCCTGGTGTCTTCCCACTTGGTAACTGGAATGTCAAGAGAAAGAAGTAATAAAGGTTCAGTAATAAGAACTTGAACACTAACCACTATATTTAGATATTGATGTACCCTTCTGTCTATAGTCGGGGAGTCCATGAGGGATAGAGCTGCTTAATCTTTCTCTCTTTGCGGGTTACCAAATTCCTACTCATTTTGCATCCAGTGTGCTTTGTACAATGCCAGTCCCCTCCAATTCAGTGCTGATGTCAAGTGACAAAAGAAACTACTCCCACTTGAACTCTGCCTTTCAGCTCTTTTTTTGCTTCCAGACTCCTGCAAACAAAGGCCTTGCCTCTGATTCCCGGCTTGAGACCACTTTTTTAGATGACACATAGCCTTGTGTGGCCAAGCCATTAAAGATAATAAATAAATAGAAGGGCAATGTGTAGATTTCCCCCACGATGTAAATTAGATAGTTGGAGCTCCAAGTAGGTCTTCCAATGATGCCTCCCACAGAGCAAGGAACTATTGGATTTCCATCTGTGTGTCTCATACCATTGGTGGCCATTGTTTAAATAAACATTACTTTGTATGGCTTCTTTAAAAAATATTCAATACATGTTGATGCCTGGTTAAAAGGAAAGAAAATTGCAGTATTAAAAGACTAGTATTTTCAGAGTCTTGTGATGTAAATTGCTAATTTAAAACCCAAAATATTGTTAAAGTGTCTTTATTTAATAGCAGGTGATTGCAAGCTGTAATTTGCAAGCTGTAGATGCAGATGGTAATGTTTTTCCTCTCTTTCAGCACTGCAGTACAGTATTTACTGCAGATCTATGCAGACGGGGAACAGCCAACTGTGAAAGAAAAACTGCTCTGGAGGAAGAAGATGAAGTACAAAGTTTGTGTGGTTAAAACGGGTTTGGAGACCTGCTCATGATTTAGCAGAAGGAGGCTCCTCTTCTCCTCCTGGGCCGACAGGGTGCCTGCTCAATAAAAGAAGTAGAAGGTGCCGTGTCTAGGTCTTCCAACTGTTTCCAAATGTTAAACCATGTGTGAGAGAGCCTAATATTTAATTTGGCTTGATTTGTCTATTCTTTACTAGAGGACACCTGGAGAAGAGGAATATGGGAGCAGAATTGCCAAATAAAATGTAGGATGCCTTGTCCACTTTGAAGTTAAGATAATAAACAGCAAACTCTAATCAGAATAAGTGTCTCATGCAGTTTTTGATAGACATATTCTAGCAAATTGCAAAGGACATACTTATACCAAGTTTTCATGAATTATCGGAGGTTTAAATTTAACTGGGAAATGTGTGATTTTAATCATAGCCTCGCATGAGGAAAGGACATTATGATGGCAGGTAAAAGACAGGGGTTAAAAAACGGAAAACACATTGGTCAAGAAGTGGCTTATACTCCCCTACAGCAACAAATTATCAGGCACATCTTGTTGTTTTTCCCTTTTCAAGGATCATAATCATAGCACCATGACCTTTGCTGAATTTGCCATGATTGCGTCATTCACTGTGCAAGTGAGTTCAAACTGTCATTTGCAAGCTATAGATTTGGAAGCCAGGGTTTCCACTGGAATCAAAGCCTCAACTCTACACAGAACATGATGGTATCCCATCTTTGCTCATTGTTCTGCTACAACGCTTACTCTAGAAGAAATCCTGTATCCTAGTGCTCTCCCAACTACCCTGATCATATACCAAAGCAAACCCACACTGGAGGCCATCATAAGATCTCATTAATTATCTCCTTCCTCCTATTTGATGCCCATGGCAAACAATGGCGTTGTGTGCCTGATGAAGAAGAATAATGAATGGTCTCCTCTCATTCATATTATCCAAACAACTACTTCATAATCACCGCAATTCCTTCCATCTACTGCAACTGCTCACAAAAGACTTAAGGTGGAGTGGGCTTCTAGTGTTTGCTCTTATTCTAATTGTGCAGAATTCTGGGAAACTAGACACATAACCCAGTCAGGGAACAGGAAAAGGAGCTCTAGAGTTTACTTGGGAATTGGACCTCCCTTTCCTGTTGTCCAGGCCTTCTTGGTTCAGGGGAGCATCCTGCTTTGAGACATTTAGAATGTACAAATGCTAGCCTTGAATATTACATCTTTGTCCTACTCAACATCTTATTCATATTTATTTTCAGAAAAATAAAAAAGACTATTCTTCATCTACTGAAGGTTATTATCTGAACCAATTAAATGTTATATTCTCTAGTGCCATCTAGGGGATTTTATACTAATATGTGGTTATGGTCGGAAGAGAAAAGCAAGCTGCAGCTGGAAAATAATTTCTTACCCATATCTGAGTGTACTCAGGTTTTAGTTTAACTTGAATAACTGGGCAAGGTCACACGTGTATGCATCTGGAGAATGTATAGGTGAGTTTAATGATACTTTGCTTCTGTTTAGTGGCAAGTACCATAAGTGACACCTGAAAGGGAAAAACATTTCTCCATTGAAATCATGTCTCTTTCTCAAATGAACTCCAGCCGTATTTATTCATGATGTTTTGAAATCTGTTCTCTGGATACCCAGCATCCACATGTTCAATACTGATAGGTATGAATCCTATCAAGTGCTCTTTTGAAACCAAAGAAGGGAAAAAAAACAAATCGCCATTCTTCAAATCCTCTGTGTCTGCAGCCCCAACTACCAGCATCAGACCTCACAGACAGCTCACTCCAAGTGTTCCCTTCACCGACCCAACAGTACTGACTGATGATGTATGGTGTATGCTTTTTGTAAAGTCACATATCACAGAATTCATCAGGGTGCACTCTGTTAGCCTGAACACATATTAGGGCAGTTCACAACCTGTTTGTGCAATAGTTCTCCATGAGGCACTTGTCCCCAAAATTATTGCAAGAATTCTTCTCCCCGACATTTGTCCTATAAACACATAATTCCTACTACAGATTTAAAATGCTTACAAGGTAGAACAGCAAGGACTGATTTAAAATTGGGAGTGGGTTTACAATCTACTTCACATTAGAGTCCCAAACAGTGTGTGTCTGCCATTAAAGTGCACTTTTCTATGTTATATTTCTAACTGACTACTAAATATTACAGAATATTTCAACAAAGAAGGAACTGTACACAAGACTGAGCTGTATGCGATTACTGACAGTCAATTAAATTGTTTTTAATTTAAAGCTTATAGGCTGAGGAGTGGCTTACTGGGTAAAGTACTTGCCATGCAGATATAAGGACCTTGATTCAGATGTTCTGCACACCCAAGGAAAAAGCAGTACATGAGCGTATAGTATAGCCCCAGCAATGGGGAGGGGTGTAGGGCCATGGTGGATCCCAGAATCTCAGAGGCTATACATACAGTACAGCCAAAATGATGAGCCCCACATTCATTGAGAGACTCTGCCTCAAAAAAGAAGGTGGGGGGTGACAGGAACACACATGCTGTCAGCCACCTCTACCAAATATGCATAGGCAAACACACTCATACATGCAGGTACACAACACACACACATGCTCACACATTCACAATCATACACATGCACAATCACACACACACACACACACTTATTTGCAATTTAAGGAAATATAGTTTCTGATTCAAGTCTACTTCTTTTAAGGGCTGTCGAAAGAAGCTTTTGTTACACATCATCTCCTTTGCTTGAGTTTTGATGGTCTCTCAGTTACTGCAAACAGCAGTTAATTGAACTGGATTACTTCCAAGGAGAACAGTACTTCTTGTGTACAAATATGTGAGCGTCAAACCCAAGGCTCATCACACTTCACCACCAAGTGTGTTTGTGACAGTGAGCGTGGAAGAGGCTGGCTTAGCACTGTTCTTTTTCAGCCACTCTGTTTAATGCCTGCCTTGAATACATGCTCTTTAGCAGTTGGTTCATTTGGCTGGAATAAATCTTTTATGCCAGGATGAAAAGAAGAGAGCTATTGCCAAGAATGTAAGATTGGGGTAGGGGAGCCAGAAACTGGAAACAACCCAGATGTCCCTCAACAGAGGAATGGATACAGAAAATATGGTACATTTACACAATGGAATACTACTCAGCTATTAAAAACAATGACTTCATGAAATTCTTAGGCAAGTAGATGGAACTTGAAAATATCATCCTGAGCAAGGTAACTCGGTTACAAAAGAATGAACATGGTATGTACTCACTAATAAGTGGTTATTAGCCCAAAAGTTCAGAATACCCAAGAGTCACTTCGCAGCAACAGTAGAGCTGAGTGTGAGGTCCCAGATGGAGGAGTTGGAGAAGGGACTGAGGAACTGAGGGAGTTTGCAGCCCCATGGAGGGAGCAACAGTGTCAGCTGGCCTGAGCCCTCGATGATGCTCCCGGAGACTGGATCACCAACCAAAGAATACACACGGAGGGACCCGTGATGCTGGCCACATATGTGGCAGAGGAGGGTCTTGTTAGCCATCGGGGGAGGAGAGACCCTTGGGCCTGAGGGTGTTAGATCCCCCAGTAGAGGAGAATGCCAAGGAGGGAAGATGAGAGTGGGTGGATGGGTGTGTGGGGGAATACCCCCATAGTGGCAGGAGAAGGAGGAGGAAATGGGGAGGTTCCAAAGGGGAGATCTGGAAAGGGGGAAACATTTGAAATGTAAATAAAGTATCAAAAAAAAAAAAAAAGAAGCCACTTTCTTTGATAAAAATAAAATGTACCAGGTATTTCACATCTTAGTGGACAACAGCCCTTTTAGTATGGCTCTAGGATGAGTTGGGAACCCAGACTTTACTACTTTTGCTAACATGAGCAACAAGAAAGATGGCTAATATAGTTTGTTTGTGTACAATGAGCTGGAAAGTCTTTGCCCATTCTCCCCAGTTATCTTGGTAGTTATGGTACAATTTGCCTGAGTTCTTGAGTCTGAACTCTGTGAAGCATCTTTAAAACGTATGTCTCCACTCTGCTAGTGTAGCCTTCACCCTCAACTACTCCTTATCCTTGTGTCTTCTTATACCACTTACACAGCCACCCTACAATTAGGATTACAATTTTTTTTTATTCTGTCTGATATAAAGTACCCAGGCTGCAGATATTTTAGACTCCATGGGATCTAAGTTAAAATTATTTACATGTTCAATTATGTTGTAAAAGCAGTCATTGAAATTAGGCAAATAAATAAGCATGGTTGAGCTCCAATTAAAACCTCTACTGACAGTTCAACAAAATGTTTCTAGAATTGATGAGATCAAAAAATCAATATTCATTCATCAGCGATCACATCTGTTTGGGTGCATATGTGTTTGTCTATATATTCATGTATGTATGGGGGTGGCCATGCATACACAAATGAACCTAGATGTAAGGTTGGGCATACTTATGTATACATGCACAGGTGCTGAGGGTGAAACTTGGGTGATGTTCCTCAGATGCTGTTACTCTGTCTCCTGAGATTGTTTTTTTCTCACTAGCCTGAAGATTAGGCTAGACTAGCTAGCCAACAATCCAAGAAACTTAATTCTCTGTCTCCCAGCACTGGGATTGCAAGGGCAGGGCCCCACACTAGGCTTTTTCACAAGGCTTCTGTGGGTGGGATTCAGGCCTTTGTGCCTGTGTGGCAAGCATTTTATCAACTGAGCTATACCCCTAACCCCAAAGCACATGTGAAATTTTGTGTTTTGAACTGTGCATAAGCTAAGCATACCCAGTATATCATTCTCTCAAGAAAAGGACGGTAGTAATAACAAGCAGCCATGGTGTCCATTCATGGGTGATAAGTGCAGAAAGCAGTTTGCTTTATTTTGTTCTGTTCTATTTACTCTGTCATGAACTATTTACCAAGTTATGACATTTTGGTGGTTTGTTGTCAGATGTATTAAATGCATGTTCAACTTAAAATGTTTTAATTAATTACATATTTATCTGCATAAGCCCATTGTATGTCAAGGATCATCTGTAGACAAAACCAGGTAGTTGGCAGCATTTAACCCAATGGCCATAGTTTTTAACATCTGCCTTTGCATATTAAAGTCCCCTTCCAGGTTATTTTCAACTGACTGGTTAATGGGGGTAATTAGAGCATAGAAATAGGTAAGAGCTTTTAAAGGGTAAACTGAAAAATAGCATGTATCACTTCTGCCCATTCCATGGACACACAGCACTCCAATGAACCCTGGAAAATTGCTTGTGTTTACTCAGCAAGGAAAGAAAATAGAGCTTGGTGAACTTACAACAGTCTCTGCCAGAAACACTTTCTTCAATGGTTGTAGAGAGAGTTCCATGAGATAATGAGTATGCAAAAATACTTTGTAAATTATAATCTGCTATGCAAATTTGAAGTTCTATTTTTATTATAATTACTATATGCAATGTCTCTATGAATCCCTCACCACCAGGGAATGGTAGACCTTTTATAAATAGGAGGGTTTATGAGTATAAAAGGCACTTAAAATTTTTGGACCAAGCCAATTACGACTTTCAAGCTGAGGAATCATGATCCTTTCCTCCAACTTAGGTGCCTTGAAGCACCCTAGAATCACCTCACCCTCTGTGATAGAGAAAAGTTTCATATGCAAAGAAGCAATGATTGAAGTACTTTCCAGGTCATTTCCATACTCTGATTATTCAGGGTAAAACTGAATTTTCCTTATGATACACTTCAATGCCAGAAACAATAAGTTGGAAATATAAAAATGAAGCTATTCATAGTGTTAGCTAATTAACTAAAAATCCTTGCTTAATATTCTCTGAGAGTAAAGCCCTGTGCTGGGGAGTAGGATGCATCAGACAGAATATTAGCCAAGATAAAAACTATTCTCAATGTGATCCCTTCAATCAGATTTTAAAGGTCTCATTTCTAAATCATTTAATGTCTAAGATAAGGTCACAGAAATTTTAAAAAATCTTTTTAGAGTAGCGTGCACAGGGAAATTATTCCCTTAATTTAAAAAAAAAATAATATCTGTTGGTATCTTGAAAATGATAGAATTAAACATGAAAATAAAAATGTAAAAGATTAGAATTGATTATATTAACAAAAAGGATAATGTAGGGATGTATTACTTATATAATTTTCAGTAAAGTGACAAATTGAAGGGACTTCCTATGAGGCAATAATCTGTCTATCATTTGTTATTTACAACAAAGCAAGTGAATAAAACATTTTAATGAGTTTGTAAAGACTTCAGGGAATGTGAGAGGTGGAACATAGGGACATTTACAGACAGCTGTATTGGTAAATAGGAACAATCCTTATTTGAAACAACAGCCTAAGAAGATGTCTGTGTCTCCTCATTGTATACAATTTCCCTACTTCCAAATACCCAGGGATCAATATATAGGATCCGTGTAAGATTGATTTTCCTCTGTTATCCCATCCTAATGGTTAATAGTGTTCTCATTCTTCTTTAAAGTGTCTCTAGTTTGGAGACTATGCTGTAATGGCTTTTCTTTTGTGGATGCATGTTCATAGCTTGCTGTGCAGAACTCATGGAAGATCATTCAGGCTAGCTCTGAATAGATCTTCAAGTCTGGAAACTAGAAAATGTTCAGAAACAAAGAACCAAGTAGCAGAACCAGATCAATGGTCTCATGACTAAAGGGCTTCTTGTGACTTTCTTCTCCCATGAATCCAATTTGTTAAAAATCTAAGTATCTGTAAAATGAGCAGGAAAAGTAGATTTGTGAGCTTTGGAGTACGGAGTGTAAAGTGTTTGGTACTCTATATGAGCTTTAGTCACCATGGGTGGGGTGTGGGGAAGAGAAAACCCTGAACTTTATCTCTCAAAATATGTTTTGGGTTTACGAAACCTAAGAATCCTCATCTGTTATGAGTAATTCAATGTGCCTAAATATATTTTCAACTTAATCATTTCCTTGTGTTTGCTAAGATAAATGTTTCTGGGTATTTGTTGCCTCTTGATTGATTATGAGTTAGTCCTTAATGATCACATTTCAGATGTTATGTCAGAATGAGCCTGCAATATAGAATCCCTAAATTATCAAAATATAATACTTAAAGATAATTCATGCCCTGATCCACCACATGAGATATCCAGAATGGCAAGAGGACTGTATCACAAAGTGAGCCACTCACAAGCACCAGAGGACTGCATGGGATCATACTGATCATTAATATTTTTGCCTCCAGTGTCCAGATCATCACAGCAACACACATCCTTGTAGGACACCTGACCCTGCTGTTCTCTAGTACAGTGTATGTTAGCAAGTTGAACATTTTCCTAGCAGACTCCACTCTTTAGAAGATCTGAAACCAGGAAATAGTTCATTATCTCTTGCACTAACCTAGTCATTCTCAACCATTCTCAAAGCCCATCCTCTTCTTGCATTGAACAGAAAAAATCTAAACAGTAAGAAATGACTCTTCCATTTGTTCAGCCCTCCACTTTAGAATCTAACCTAGTATCTACCTTTGTAGGTATTCTTTGAATGTATTTATACATTAAAATTAAATGAAGAAAATCACAAATGTAATATCCTGACAAAATATAAGAAATGGTTAGGCTGTACATAGCCATGGGTCAGGTTAGAGACTGCTTCTTGCTTATTTTCAGGATTTCTACATCTTGAGTAGTCAATGAAGAATGGGTTTCTTGAAGGATTAACAGCTTCTCTAAAGAAGCAAGCTAAACAGAATGGGAAAGAGGTCTGTAGAAAAGTTTATTGCGTTAAAAAGAAAATGCACTCCTTTCTGTGATGAATAGGAAAAAATACAGATAGTAAATTGATTATTGGGGGGGGGTAATAACATTGGAAATATATAAACATCAAGTGGCATGCTGACAGCTATACCCAATAGAAGTTTTAACTCAAGCTGGCCTCAATAAAAAGACAATATATTTTCTGACGTAGCTGGCTGTCCAGGGTAGGCAGGCAGCTACACTGGGTAATTCAGATACTTACAACTTCACTACTCTGTTTCACAGTTCCTCCTTTGACCCTGTGGAACCCTCAGATGGAATCTGTAACCTCTAAGTGGTAGCACAATAGAAATGAATCAGTAGTCATATCCTGACAATGATGCCTAGAGAAAGAAGAGAGACGGTCATTCCCTGTGATTCTCTCCCTATTTTATTCATGTACATGTTCATCTATTTTTGAAGAATTCATGTTCTTTATTACTATTAATGAGGCTTGTAATCCCCTGACTATATATTCTCCATGAACCTGAGCAAACATATTGTTTATAGCCAAAGTCTGCAGCTCTACGTCAGCAATTAGAAAACTATCCAGACTCTCAGAATCTTTCCTCCCATTTCTTACTGATCAAAGTCAAATCCTGTGCTTCCCCCTAACACATTCCTCACAAGCCAAATGGAATTCCCATGACATGCGTATGAAAACTATAGTAAGTGTCTATTGAGGCATGTGACTATACATGGAAGAAGGAATATCTAAAAAGTTATGCAGGGAAGAAGAATCTGTCATGTGGGCAGTGATCAGAGAACATCAATTGTAAAGCTTTAGTTACCTCTATGACATGAGGAGTACACACACACACACACACACACACACACACATATATATATATATATATCATACATAGATGCATCTTTACAGATAAAGAAACTGGGCTTCAACTGCATTAACCTAAGTGGTTAAGGGCCCAGTATATATTGAAACTCAAGCACCAGGTAAAGATCTGAATGGCTCCCTGAAAAGAGTAAGGCAAGTTACACACCACCCAAAGAGGCCCAATACCAGCACTCTGGAGGCTATAGCAAGAGGATCTTGAGTTCTAAGCAAGCTCGGGCCACAAAGTAAGACCCTAACTTAAAAAAAAAAAAAAAAAAAAAAAAACAGCATCAACATCCAAATTTCAAGTTACAAAAGTATCTAAAGAAAAGTTCCAAGCAAACATTGAATACCGTAGAAAGTTATATGTTAAATAAACTTCTCTCATTATATCAGATTCTTTTCATACACTCCATTTTTTGCTTGCTTATATATTCAATAGACTCTTTTCTCCATTATATTTAAATATAATATATTTATAAATATAAGTATATTAATTATAAATTATATATAAATTTTAAATAAATATATTAAAAATAAATATAATTATCACTTTACATCCCGATCACAGCCCCCTCCCTCCTCTCCTCCCAGTCCCACACTTACAATCTCTACCCCTCCACTTCCCTTTGGAGAAAGGATTTCCTCCTTAGGTACCACCCCACCCTGGAACATCCCAGTCACAGCAATACTAAACACATCTTCTCCCTCTGAGACCCAACCAGTTAGGGGAAAGGGACCAAATGACTGGCAACAGAGTCAGAGACAGCCTCTACTCCAATGAAGACAAAGCTGAACAACTACAACAAATGTGTACAGACCCTAGATTCTTATGTGAATTAAATTTTGTCAGATACTTGAGACTTTCAATTGTAAGAATACTTAACCTATGTCCGCACTCCTGAATTTATAGCATACTAAGTGAGAATAAAAAGTAAGGAATCTATTAGATAACATGTGAATAATACTTACAAGAGACATGTGACATAACTTGCATTTGTTATTTCTAAAATACACGTGCATTTTAGAATTTGTCTGCTCCAGAGATAAAAGGCCATGTGAAAAGGAGAGGTCTAGAAGCCAAAGCATACCATGTGTACCATAATAGGGCACAACAGAACTGAACATCCCTAGGGAATGTAGGAGATTGTGTGCTACAAGAGGTCAGAATGAGCAATGAAAACTATGCTGGCATTTTCAGGGGAAAGCAGAGTCCATGAGGAAAGAACAACACAAGGAAGATCTGCCTGTGAGGCCACAGTAATAAACACATTGTGGCTCTTAAACGAAACCTTTCATGTGGGGTCTAGGGTGAAGGAACTGAATGGTTGATTGGCTATGGTAAGAGTGGAAATTCTGCTTGTTGTACAGAGTGGTGCCATGTGCAGGGAGATGGCTTATGGTTCAGAGAAATGGAAACTTACCAGTGAAGAGAAGCCACTAGGAAAATGGAAATTTACTAACTATGACTTCCTGCTGGGAGCAGGAAACAGTAAAATATACTCAAACTGGGATTATGATGGTCCACATCTTCTCCCAGCCTAAGGACCCTAAGGCCTCAAAATTATTTTTGTAGTTTTAACCACCCTTAGCCCAGATCCAGGGCTTTTAAGTTCTTGTTCAGCATCCCCTACAGACCGCCATATAGTTCTGTGATTGCCTAGGGCAATCTGTAATGAACTGCTTTTGGTAATGTGTACACACTGATATTCATAAAGAGCATTAGACTTAATAAAGTTATGTTGAAATTTATCACTGGCAAGCTTATGTGTGTGACAGTCCACCTGACCACTTTCTTGAGATCTGTCTGAAAATGAAACAGTAGCAGCTGAAGGATCAAGGCATCCTAAGTCTACATCAGTTTCACACTTGGTACACAGGAGATCTATCAGATCTGCATCTTCCTTCCTGATGGAACACATTGGTATTCTAAAGTGTCTCTATGGTTAAACAGTGCCAGCAACATTATCCTCCAGACACTCTTCTCTTACAGCCACAATTAGCTTTTTTTCAAGGATCCTGCTCCACTCAGATTTTACTATTTTTTAATTATGTATTTTACGATATTTTAATTTTATGTTTATTCATTATTAATCATCTTTATTATATTTTAATTGTCAATGCAGCATCCCAAACAGGGAGAGGGGGCACTTCGCAAATAAGAATATTAATTTATATGACTTAAAATAATAATTAGGATTTTAATAAAAATTACATCCCTTAATAGGCCCCTGTGGAATGTAAATCCCGACCCTCTAATACACTAATGAGCTATAGTTGAATATCATTAAGCACTGTGTTCACTTCCAACTGAAAGATGTTTAAGCAGAAACAGTGAACTTCTAAAATGTTTATCTAGTTGCAAGAGGCAGCTTCTCTGTAAAGAGCTTTGCACACAGTCAGGACATTTTGCCTTTACTCATGTCTTTCCCATTCTGACACATGTTAGGGAAATGGACAATGATAATTTCATAGCTGTTTCCAGAACTACTTTGAACTTGATTCTGTCCATTATTACTGCTGTGTAGACCTCTCCTGGGGAAAGACAAACAAATACCTATTGACCACAAATAAAGTACTGAGGACAGGGCAGGGAAAGTATTGTAGTTCAGTGAAATGTAGCTGAGTGGCCCAGTGAATTTATGGTATGGGTAAAGAGTTATTCACAGGACCCATGGATGAGTCAAAGGCAGCTGCATCACCAAAAGGCCCACCATGGCATGGGAGATTATTTTCTAAAGCTGAATCTCTGACTTTATTAGTACAACTGTCAGGCATCTGAGCCTCTTGGGAAATTTCCCTTCTCTTGAAATTTTTACTATTATACAACTTTAGGAATCCCTGTGAATCTTGTACATTTCAGGAGCTTCCTTGGCCTTCGAAAGTTCATTTACTTCCTGGGTCTGGTAAGCCTCCTTCCTTCATCCAGAAAGATTTGTTTCAACTCAGAGGAAACAGCTACACAACAATGAGAAAGGAGCTACCTGTAAAAACACAGCTCTGCAGTGCATCCTGGGAGCCACTCAAGGTACACACCTTCCATGATTATCATCTTCCATCCAATTATTCATAATGTTCCAGAAACACCATGTTTCCCTCACAAAGTACTGTATGTGGATGAGAGTGTTGTCTACCCCTTTAGACTGAGGCATTGAAGAGCAGAGAAAGAAAGCAGCCTGTGGATTGGTTTTGGTTTGGTTTTGCTTTGTTTTGCTTTGCTTTGCTTTCACAACTACCAAAAAAAACCATATGGAGGTTGAGCATACCTGATTCCTTCACACACAGACTGCCCTAGAAACTGCTAGATTTGCCCCTGAGTTTTCCTATTGTTTCATATGAACACAAGAAGGACGCTGTATGTGTTCTTCTAATGAGAGCATGCTCTTCTGAATTGCTGACAGTGGTCTCTAATAGCGAATCCACTGATGTATAGCTTTATTGTAGTTTGAGAGTTTTTATAATCCGCTCCCATTTTGAAATCTAAGGAAGTAATTCTTGGTGTTGGCATGTGTTCTTCTAAGCAAAGGATGCTACAGCCATCCTGGAATTAACTTCATATTCCACCAGCATCATTCTAAAATAGTGTTATTATAATGAATTTGAGATATGTCTGTTACCAGTAGGTTTTCAATGTATTTCTGTAAGGAGCATTAACTTTTTAAGCGCAAAATGTGGTTTTAACCCCACAAAAATAAAAATAAAAATGAAATACATACACAAGTGCACACACAGCACACAAGTGCACACACATACATATGTATACATCTACACACAGGTGGAACATTTGAAGGTTGTTATTGGTTAGCTTATTTTTAATTAACTGTTGAGAGAATTCCTTTCATATTATTTGGATTCTATTCTTTAGGATGAATCACTTCAGGATCATTTCTATCCTGTTGACTAGGGGAATAAAAGCATGGTCTGCAAAAGCAGTTAGACAGATAGCATGAAGAGTCATCCTTGTAATCCCAGTTGGTGATGTGTCCAATGCCTCCTACTTCTCTAATTCATATGCACTTCTTGCAGTAAAACTCTGGACACTTTTCAAGGAAGCCCTTGATAGATAATCGTAAGAATGGATCCCTCTTGTTTTTTACATGCCCTGTTCATTTTTTTTTTTTGAAAACATCTTTATAATAAATTCAACTCCTAGAATGCCATGTATCTCATCCCAGTGACAACTACAGAGACAGTATAGGCAGCACAGAGTTCTACCATAGGACTCCTGGGTATGTAACCCAAAAGAGTCAAAAAATAAGCTTGTATAGAGATAGCTACAAAGCTATTTATCATTGCATTATACAATATTATGGAATCCATGTTATGAAATCAAACCAGAGGGCTATCATATATGAAAAAATACTGAAACTGTAGTATACATGCACAATAGAGTTTTGTATGTCCATAAAAATGACTAAAATTATACCATTTTCATGAAAAATGGAAAGGTTAGAGTTTCTGAAACTACATGAACTAATTTACACAGACACAGTTATCATGTGTTTTGGGTTTTTGTTTTTTGGTTTTTTTTTTCATACATGAAATCCAGGCAAAGGGAAAGGAAAGCAAAAACAGAATACTAGAGATATGGAAGAAGGAGGGGGATTGAAGAAGGAATAAACATGATCAGAGGAGATGTCATAATGACACCTTTACTTTGTACTGTTAATGGTTACTAATAAAAATAATCATAAAAATTAGTACGAAAGGAAATGCCTCATGTCCTTAACATCACAATTTTACTTTGTCAACCAAGGAACAAAGTCTGCTGAGTACCTGGAATCCTAAAGGTCATTACAGAGTCTTGACAACTAAATGAGCACATCTGGGAACAGTAGCATCATCAGACACACAGAGAAGAAGAGCAAAGTGGGGACAAGTGCTAAGATTGTCTTTTGTAATGAGAAAGCAGGAGGGACCATCCTAAAATGCACAGAGGCTGGCTTGCTTATTCTTTCTTTCTTTTCCTATAGGCAAGCAATTAACTTTCAGAGGAAACTGGTTGACTAAAATATCTGAGTGTCTGAGAAAAGGTCAAGGTAACAGCAATACCCAGCCCAAATTCCGAGAATTCTCAAACAAAAACAACACAGTAGATATAAGCTGTGTAAAAGGTGCCTTAGAGGAAAAAAAAAAAACTATTTGAGGTAAATGAGTAACATCAAAACTTTGTCACACAATAAATGTCACAGCTTATCTAAGGAATAGGAAGACTAGGAAGAAATGCCAAAACAATACCTGCCACTGAGGAAAACAGAGTTCAAAGCCTCATGTTAGTAGTAGAGGGACACAAGCTCCTGGCTTTGAGCCCTCCAAACCTTGTGTGTCCTTCTTGTGGAGAAAATATCCCAAACTATCTTAGTCCAAGGTTGGTAAACATGACTCAGCTCTACCATTCCTGGGGCATCTAGCTAATGGACTCTAAGTTCTACCACAGCGGGATACTGACTCATGTATATTGATAGCTACTCTATGCATCATACCCAGGTGATTGAGTCAGCCTAAATTTCCATCAACAGATGAGTGGATAATGAAATTATGGTATATATAAACAATTGAATTTTATTCAGGCATAATGTAAAATAGAATTTGAAAGTTTTCAGGACAATGGAGTAAACTGGAGAACATTATATTAAGCAAAGTAATCCAGGCTCAAAAGACAAATATTGTGTGCTCTATATAGTGCAGATCCTAGCTTCTAATTGTTAAACTGTCTGTGTGGGAATAAGTATGAGTAAAGTCCAGGAAGGCATAAAGAGGACTAAGAGAGTCTTTAAGAGAAGGCATGAAGAAGGAAATACATTGCATGAAATATGAAAATGCAAGAGGGGACCCAGGTGCAGAAGGATAGAGGAAGGGAGACGGCTGAATGGGGAAATAGAGACAGGAGCAAGGAATCAGCCAACACCAACATTACCTATGAAGAAAGTCTACCCTAAAACTAACCTCCAATTGCTCTCCTTTTTGCTTACTGGGAATTTACTTCCAAAATAGATTTGCCAGCATTCTAGTCCCAATTATATTGGTAGTTAACATTATCTTAGCCAATTATTCACATTGGTATTCTGGTTGATACTTCTTTGCTTGTGAATTTGCCTCAGGTAATTTATTGCATCTGAATCAAATTTATAGGAACTACTGAAAGAAATGAACTCTCACTGAGCAGTTTAAGCCTAAAGTTGCATAAGGCCATATTCTATTTTCTCCTGCCTCTACTCAGCATCCTTGCTTTCTCATTGGATACTTACATCTCTGGTTCCTGGTTACTGACTCCTTAGCTTTCATTATTTCCCATGATAGCTATCATTTATATGTCCTTAACATCTACAACCCATCCAAGGCAATTCTCTATTCTGCTCTACCATACAGGCAACAATGGCCTTAACCTCTGAAAATAAAGGAGTATACAAGATCAAGAATCAATACTGCACCACCATGCTTTACTTGACCAACACCCATTCCCCAGACTTAGCCAAAATAGTCTCTGTCAACCACAGAACGTTCCCAACTTTAGTTCCTATCCATATCCTTCAACCTTCCTATAGTCTTAATAGAAAAACGATGTCTGTCTGTGTCTTAGGATTTGTTTACAATACTTCCATTCACTGAATTTATTGGTATAATCCTGTAACCAAGAATTAGCAAGTCTGAAGCAGGAGGGCAGTGAATTCTAGGTTTACCTAGGCTCCATAAGAAAAGACTGTCCGAGCAAAAACCATAGCTGAAATTAGCTACCATGAGATTCAGAAAAGGGCTCACTGTACTGTTTGAACCCATTCATAATGCGAGATTTCTCATATATAAAATCATACACACGAAATGATATCAGTGCTACTATGAACCCCAAGTACAGGACTCCTTTCTTTACCCAGGCCTCTCCTTAAAATCTTCCTTTCATAAGCAACTAATAAACAGAGTCAATATTAAAAAGAGTAGTGAACTCACAAGTCCACAAGACCACCACAGATCTCCAAGGAGCCATTTTCTTCCATTATTGTGATTGAAGTATTACATAAAAGAAATGAATAGACAAATTTAATTTCCAGAACATTCCATTTGCATTTCTCAGCTGGTAGACTATAAGATTTCTGGCTCTCTATGCATAGTATCCTGAAAATGAAACCCATAGAAGAGGAGGTGGGTCTAAGACCTGGAAATAACTTCCTGATAGTGTCTGAGGGATACTTGGCCACAGGTAAGTCTGAAACTTATCCCAGCTCTACATGTTAGAATTTCAGTTGTATGAGTAGAAAAGCATTTTTACTTAGAATATTTGAAGTCTGACTTTCAAGTGAAAGCACAAAAGGGTCTGATGCAGTGATGAAGTCCATACACTGCTCATGGGAAAGTGATGGTTACTATGAGCTTCAGGAGCAAGAGCTGCCTAGCAAGGTCTCATCAATGGTGGTTCAAAGCCAGGACCAAGATCCTGGAAGGAAATGCACATCTTCTCTGTAGCTCAATGTTCAATTTCTAAAACAAAGAAAGTGTCTTCTTCCAAGGGCTCTATTAGTTGAAGAAAATGGTCTGATCATTGTCTGACACTATAATATGTATATAATAGTATGTCTCCTGATATTAGACTTGATTAGAAATGAGTATTTAAATGTAATTTGTTGACTAAAAGTACAAATTTTCATTGAGCCAATGTCTTTTGCTCAGAGACCTCATTCTTGACAGCCAGCTACACCAAGGAGCTGAGGGACACCATCTAGTAGGAGTTGATAGAAGGGATTAATTGTACTGCTCTGAGAGTCACATAGAGAGTCCAGTTTTTCACAAGAGATAGGAGGTCTTCTTAACATATGTGCCTTTTTAATTTACATTTAAGGTTGACATTTTAGATCCTAAAATTTTCAGGGTATGTCAGACTGACAGCTACAGATATAATAGAGACAATTTAATGATAGTGTTGAGTCTCCTCCCTAATTTCTAGAATGGTGATCTATCCAGCTTTAAGTCCTTTGCCCAGGGAGAATACTAGTCAGAAACCTAGTAAAATACTCCTTGTATAGGAAAAGCATGCAGTTGTGGCAATGAGTTTCTCTGCTTCTTTGTGATACACATAGGCCTTGCAATGAGTTACCAACATGAGCAATCCAAGATCCTGGAAGGAAGTCAGAAGTTCCAAAGGTTTTGATCCCCAGTTTGACACAAGCTCTTCATGCAAACAGTATTTCATTTCAGCATGTCAGAATATGCTGAGATAGAAAAGTTTGATCCCGGCCTTCTTGCAGTTGGCTCATTAGTGAACAGCTTGTATAATCAATAAGTGACCTACCATGAGACTAGGAGTTTCTTATCTCTGCCTTCGTATGCTAAAAATGTCTTAGAAATATTGATGAGTCCTCTCTCTCTCTCTCCCTCTCCCTCTCCCTCCCTCTCCCTCTCCCTCCCTCTCTCCCTCCCCCTCCCTCTCTCCCTCCCCCCTCCCTCCTTCCTTCCCTCTTCTCCCTCTTCTCCCTTACCTGGTGTCACAATAGTTAGAGTGGAGTAGAGGTTTGCAAGGATGTAATACTCTCTTAAGACAGAATGTGGCTTCTGGTCCCTGGCCTTCCTTTCCCATGTCATCATCAGCTAAAGGTTCTCATTTAAGTGACAGGACTTTTTAGTAATAGCTGAGGCTTTGCAGAAATTTGAACATTTCAGGAAGGATATCCAATACTGTAAGACATGATAAATGTCCAGTTAAGGATGGAGTTCGAAGTTCCACAAGGTAAATGGATAGGGCTGAAACAATGGGCATTCATTATGACAGGATGTTGGCTAAGTTTAAAATGGTGACGCTCACTTTTTATGGCATGCTTATGTGGTATCCAATTTCTTTTCAACTTTTTCTCATTAATGACCGAGGAATCATGGTGGCAGATCGCATTCATAGGCTAATTTGGTAGACCAACTGAATCAAATAGGCTGTTAGTGAATTATTAGCAAGCCTACAGGTATGAGTGAATAACTTTGGCTGATATTCATAACTTTCTGATCCATGTTCTTGCTAGTATGGGTGGTATGCAGGCAGAAGGGACATAATTGCTTGCTCTTTGGACATGACAGCTCACTAGCACTCCTGATGCAGGCTACACAGTATGTCAGAGAGCTGCTTCCTCTCAGTCTCACAGAAGGAGGAAGAAAAGCCACTGCATGTTGTTGATTTTTGTGACAGAAGGAAGTCATTGAAAATATAGCTCTTCCTCTGTCTTCAATATCTCTACAGAAAAATCTTATAAATCAACAGCATTTGGAAGCAGAGACCTCAGACTCAGTCCCAGTTTCACCAGGCACTCACTGCAGATTTGAACAAACCACTTTATTTCTTCATCTGAATGTTGAACTTAATAGAGACTATCTCTTACGGTTCCTGGGAGAATGTTATGCCAAGTGATTAACATATATAGACCCATAGAAATTAGGAGTTATTGATATTTTTAAAAAAATCTCAGAGAAAGAAAAAACAGGGGATTGGTGAAATGGCTCTTCATGGTCAGCAAGAGACCATGTTTCAAAAAATAGGGTAGAGAAATCCAACATTGACCTCTGTGTACACATGTGAATGAGCTCCTAGAGAGAGAGAGAGAGAGAGAGAGAGAGAGAGAGAGAGAGAGAGAGA